>VIAB01000711.1:83488-115188 GCA_009801035.1 Oophaga pumilio
GTCGGTTGGGTGTGTTTAGAGCGATACAGCAACTTAAAAATAATGTAAAAAATATCCAAATATTTTGTGCGCTTCAAAGTGATACCAATTAAAACAATGGGTTGTCATATAAATGACAAGCCACACACATCTTCACATATGAGAAAATAAAAAAGTTAGTAAAGCCTCAGAAAATGGCAAATCAAACCAAAATAATTTTACAAAATTTAAAAAAAAAATGTCACACTAAAATATACAAGTTTGGTATTTCCATAATCTTACTGACCTGAAGAATCATGTAGTTTGGTCGTTTTTACCACATATTGAATGCTATATAAGCAAAACCCAAAAAAACTCTGGCTGAACTATTTCGCTAGTTCACCCTTTTTTCAGTACAAGAGTACGTTATACCGTACAGTGAATGGTGGCATTCAAAACTACAAGTAGTCCTACAACAACAAACCTTTATATGATCATGTGGATGGAAAGATAAAAAAGTTATGGCACTTAGAGGAAGGGGAGGAAAAAAAGACGAAAGTCTACAAAATTGGCCTCGTGATGAAGGCGTAAAAGAAGTGATCACATGAAGATGATTATTTTTAATAGAAGATGGTGTTTCTATCTCGTAGTGATTAGTTGCTATCTTGTGGGGGAATGGCTCTTCTGGTGTTTTACCTAAATTGTTGTATAAGTGTTGCCACAGAACAACTCTGTTTTATAGGAGAGGTCCTCAGCAAGGACCCCTCGCAAGCGCGTCATCCATACTTGATTATGTGTTTCCTTGTGTTTGGTGTTTTACATGACCAATAGGTCAAATCCTTTTATTAATATTATTTTTATTATTCTCCCATAAATTTAGATTTTTCTTTTTCCTCCTTCTGCCTCATATCTCTCTTTTATTCATGTTCAAAATGTCCCTAAATAACACTGGTCACAGTGAGACATAAAACTAAATATTGTGATTAGAATGAAAAGTCTTTGTATTGTAAGAGGCATGTGAACCTCACCCTGCTCGTAAGGGTCACTTGTATGTCTAGGGACAAAGCCAGACTCAGCCACCCAGTGTTTGCGTGGGAATGTGTGAGTACATGCGGTTGTCACAAGCTGACACGGTCAGTGTACATGTCACTCAGTGGCTGGAAGTCCTCTCACGACGATCACCTCCGCAGCAGCATCACCCTCAGGAAGGCGGCAGGCGGACAATCTCAGCTGGAAGCCAGAAACCTTGTCTGGGAAGGAACAAGGAGTGGTCATGGATGTTGCAAAAGACCCCAGTGACTTTTAACGACCATTTATTTTTTTTAAGTCAGTGGATTTCCTCTTAATTAAGAATCACAGTCTTGAACTTCCATCCCATTAATGACTACATTCCTACCAAAATTCTGAATCAGCCAGTGGAGTAATATTATAGTAGGTAGATAAATATGTTGTATTAACATGGCAGTATCATGGGTTGTCTACCTCTGGGAACATTTTTTTTTCTTACATGCATGTATTTGGGGATAAAATCATTTTTAAAATTTGGTTTTAATGAAAACTTTGCACTTTTTGTTTTTTATCGACTTTTTGTTTCCCCGCACACTCAACTTTGATGTGGTCTGTGGCTATGAACCAGCTGAGCAGCTGAGAGGAGCTCAAAAAATACAAATAAAAATAGTTAAAGGGAATCTGTCACCCCAATATTGACATATCAGATAAAGATATGGCTGAATAGTGCATCCCATAACAAGGCTAACAGTAGGTATCATATATCCTGATACCCCCGTTTTCATATCAAAATACCTTTGTAAACTTCGGCTTTTGCGCTGTCAATCATGGTGGTCAGGTCAGGAGGGCGGCGTTTTCTTTCTCTCTCTCTCCCCCCCCTGCTCCTCGCCATCAGTTGCGTATCGCCGTCTGTGAATCTAACAGACGGCGTTCGGGTTCCCGCAATTGCGCAATTCAAATTCGGGCCGGCGCATGCGCAGTGTGCTTTGCCCAACAGTGGGCAAAGCATATAATCAATACAGCGCATGCGCTACTCTTTCCTTGCCCCGGAAGTCGTCCAAGGTAAGCAGTCATTTCCGGGGCAAGGAAAGAGTAGCGCATGCGCTGTACTGATTATATGCTTTGCCCACTGTTGGGCAAAGCACACTGCGCATGCACCGGCCCGAATTTGAATTGCACAATTTCGGGAAGCCGACTACGTCTGTGGGATTCACAGATGGCGATACGCAACTGATGCCGAGGAGCTGGGGAGAGGGAGAGAAAACGCCGCCCTCCTGACCTGACCACCGTGATTGACAGCGCAAAAACCGAAGTTTACAAAGGTATTTTGATATGAAAACGGGGGTATCAGGATATATGATACCTAACGTTAGCTTTGTTATGGGACGCACTATTCAGCCATATCTTTATCTGATATGGCAATATTGGGGTGACAGATTCCCTTTAAAAACTCTCACTGACAGAGTCTTAGCCAACAGCATAGAAGGTAAACGATGTAAAATCTTTGGTGAAACCCAATTACAAAAATGATTTTTTGCTAAAAAAAAAAATAGATGTTTTTAAGAACAAAATTGTCATTAAAGATGGACTGCTCCTATGACAGTGCTAATCAGTACGGCAAACAATCGATCAATCAGCTTGGTCCTAAAAAGAGAGTGGCAAAGGGCTGAAATTGTGGAAGCTACACCTCTGTTTGTGCATCCACATGGCAGAGTGCGTTGCGAAATGTGATGGCAAAAGCTCATGTCTGTGAGAAACTTGGGTACAAAAATGAATTTTCTGATGATGATGACAATAATGGTGACATCAAATGTTTGTACTTGTGGATATGCAGTATGTCTTATTATAGAGATCTGTCAGCCATCTTAACATTGCCTTACAATGACTTCACAGAGGAACCGGACCCATGAAGTGGTATTGGGAACATATACCGTATTCTAACCATAGCAGAATGGAAGTAACATCTGGGAAGTGTCTGGAACCAGATCAGAGCCACCTGATCTGTAGCCGCCTAACTCTAACCAAGGCCGAAGTGACGGACACTGGATACATAAGGTGTTGTTATAAGCATCAAACCAGAAGAAACCTGCGGCTACAGGCTAAGATATACTTGTATGTCAGAGGTGAGTAATACGTTGTCCCGTGTCTGGTCAGTTTTATATATTTATCATCGTTTAATCCACATAAATGCCTTGATTAAAAGGAAACAACATTCTTTAGTTGAAATTAATGTACTTAAACAAACATTACACTAGTTTTTCCCATTATTATCCTCATACATGAAGAATGTGTCTCATAATCTAGAGATAACATTAGCAATAAAATAAGGGTCCCCGGCTGCTCGTGAAGTCAAATGCTGTAAATTTCCATAAAAATTTCCCGTATCGGCTTCTATTTCGCAGTTCACCCTCCCCATGTAACCCGATGGGACAAGATCTGTCGACAAGTTCTTCTTTCCACTTGATCTGTGACCCCACACGCTCTGGCAGGGTGACATAAACGCTCACGCTTTACCATTGCAGCCTGTTGAATATATTAATGACATATTGAGCTATTTGCACCCTGTTCATGTCAACACATACAGAAAAAAATCATTTTCCGGAATACTACCAGGTCAAGGCTTGCTACTTATTATGAATAGTGTGGATTTAGCTGTAACTTGTACATAACTTTCACCTAAATACGTACATTACAGGTTCAGATTTTATTATTATATGAGGCTGTTTTGTGACTCGTATAAGATCAATAAAAATGACTTGCTGACTCTCAATTACTTGTAATCTAAACTACATGGGTATTTTTTGAAACAAAAAAAAATCATTTGGTAAATTTTGTGCAAGCTTTAATGTTTTATTTTTAGCACGATATCTAAAATTTAGTAAATAAAAAAATATGCAATTCCTCTTTTTAGCAGTCAAATGAAGCTATTCATATTAGAGATGAGCGAATAAATTTGAGTGAAATTGAATTATATTTGAATTTTACAAAAACCTGCATTCATCAAAATGTGGACTTTTTTTTGTTATTTGCTTCAACGCAATTTCAGCAAAATGATGGCTGCTGGCTGCAATTTTTCTGGACCATAAATGGCCATTAAAAGGTTAAATAAAATGTAAAAAATCCTTATACTTACCTTACCGCTCGCCTCAACCTATCCTATTGTTGCCACATCTTCTGATCCCTCGCCGCTCACCCTGGAATCCCCAGTCCTCTCACCCTGAGACAGGACTTCCAGTTTCATGAAGGCCCGGAGGGTTCTGTGCATGCTTATGGAAGGTCACGGCACACATTGGACACCATGGACTTCTGCGCTCTAGTGCAGAGCCCTTCCGGGCCTCAGGAAAGCAGGAGGTCACAGCTGAGCATAAGAGGCCTGGGGATTCCTGCACAAGCGGTGTGGATCAGATGATGTTGCAAGGACCGGATTGACATTGGCGAACCTTGGAGGGGCCGGAGAGGTGAGTGGTGAAGTGATAATAAGGATTTTTTTTATTTTTTTACATATTACATTTATTATGCTCTGGGCTCTAGAGCAGGCCCCACAGCATAATGAGGGATATTAAATTTGTGGAGAATAACTTCTCAGTTAAACAAATTTCCCAGGAAAACTTATGCGAACATTCAAATATTTATTATTGCCTGATCCGCTCATCTGTAATTCATATTGTAAATTACTAATAAACCAAAATAATCCATTCTTGATGTCTTTTTCCCATAAAGTAGGTCACTAAATCACACTTTATACATTTGAGACATGCTTTCTGCATCAATATTTTGCATTCTAATCCTTGGTGGCCTCTCCAGGTGGCCTCCTTACAATTGTCCTATTTTCCAGGCATGTCTAGAAGAAGACCTCGGTGTCATTGTTCTTGGACCCTGGAATGTATCTTTACTACCTAAGATCCTTATATTCTTTCAACAGTTTGGAAGCTGGGTGCGACCATCAATTTGACAACTTAATGATTGACATCCTAAATGAGATGTTATCCTTTAACTTTTTCTTTGACTCCTGGAGTTGTTCAACTCTTTTCTGATGGACAAGTGATCGTAGGGCAATATGTATGGTGCCCTCTTGCAGTCCTTCCTAAAACCTTCCTACCTCAAATAACAATCAAAATGCCAAGAAACAAACATTTTGAACAAACTTGTAATGTCCCTTGTGATTTTGTCAGACTCCATTTTTAGGACTTGACATTTTGTGTGTGCTTTTTCCATTTAAAATATACAGCCTAGTTATTATATATTTCCCCAAAATGGTAAAAGGGAGCAGGTTAAAGGGGTCAGATCAATGACCATGACAATCTTAATTATCTCTCAATTGATTTTGATTTTTGTAAAAATGTAAAAGTTTAAAGTCCTAAGTAGGGTTGAGCATTCCGATACTTCCCTAAGGGTATGTACACACAGTTGGTATTCGCAGCACAATTTACCAAGGAGAAAAACTTTCCGCTAACAGAATTTCAAATGTGCAGCGCTCAATTCAATTGCAGATTTTCTCTGCAGCATCTGGATGAGATTTTGAAAAATCATCCACAAAACTGCAATTGTTGGTCTGGAAAGTCTAGACCCTAAGGGTCCTTGAAACAATGCAGTACATAATTTTACTTTCAAAGATGAATGAATACCATTATGAAAGAAATAAAGGAAGAAAGAAAAAGAAAGAAAGAAAGAAAGAAAGAAAGAAAGAAAGAAAGAAAGAAAGAAAGAAAGAAAGAAAGAAAGAAAGAAAGAAAGAAAGAAGGAAAGAAAGAGCAAAAGAAAGAAACTGATCCGATTGTTTTGACTATTGCAAGAAAATGTAATATTTGTATACAGTACAGACCAAAAGTTTGGACATACCTTCTCATTCAAAGATTTTTCTGTATTTTCATGACTATGAAAATTGTAGAATCACACTGAAGGCATCAAAACTATGAATTAACACATGTGGAATTATACATTACACTTTACAAAAAAGTGTGAAACAACTGAAAATATGTCTTATATTCTAGGTTCTTCAAAGTAGCCACCTTTTGCTTTGATTACTGCTTTGCACGCAGAAAAGGTGAACGGCTGGACTCTACATGCCTGGTTCCCACCGTGAAGCATGGAGGAGGTGGTGTGATGGTGTGGGGGTGCTTTGCTGGTGACACTGTTGAGGATTTATTCAAAATTGAAGCGGTGAGCGGTCCAGCTCACCACAAACCATCTCGATTGGGTTCAGGTCTGGTGACTGTGGAGGCCAGGTCATCTGGCGTAGCACCCCAACACTCTCCTTCTTGGTCAAATAGCCCTTACACAGCCTGGAGGTGTGTTTGGGGTCATTGTCCTGTTGAAAAATAAATGATGGTCCAACTAAATGCAAACCGGATGGAATAGCATGCTGCTGCAAGATGCTGTGGTAGCCATGCTGGTTCAGTATGCCTTCAATTTTGAATAAATCCCCAACAGTGTCACCAGCAAAGCACCCCCACATCATCACACCACCTCCTCCATGCTTCACGGTGGGAACCAGGCATGTAGAGTCCATCCGTTCACCTTTTCTGCGCGCAAAGCAGTAATCAAAGCAAAAGGTGGCTACTTTGAAGAACCTAGAATATAAGACATATTTTCAGTTGTTTAACACTTTTTTGTAAAGTGTAATGTATAATTCCACATGTGTTAATTCATAGTTTTGATGCCTTCAGTGTGATTCTACAATTTTCATAGTCATGAAAATACAAAAAAATCTTTGAATGAGAAGGTGTGTCCAAACTTTTGGTCTGTACTGTACATCTTTGCATGTAGCACTAGTCTGTGAATTTACAGTCTTTTACTTACACAACAATAATAACAACAACACAGTTTCACATAGTACAGGGGTTTGGACAGAGAAAACAACAGTGGGGGTAATATCAACATAGTGATGAGCACTTGAGTTCTGTTTATTTCCTCTCATGGTTTCCTTCCAACATCTTTGCACAATGGCCGGCACGTACAATTTATTTAACGTTTGTTATGACAAGGTAGGGGCTGCTTTCTGTGCCGCTGGTGCGGCCCACCTCTGACTCGTACGTCTTAGATTATTATCTTGCTAACCTAAAGGCAAACATCACACTTTGGTCATATTAAAAAAAAACTTAAAATGCAAACATGGCAAATACAGTCACATCATATTTTATAAAGCAAGTGAAAGCAACAAATCACGTTTCAAAACAGGAAATATTGTGACAATAAATAAATATGTATGGGACATTGTATTAACACCTTACACCACTTCTAAGAAAAGTATGTGAATTGTCTCTTCAGAGAGGACGAGAACTAGCCATCCTAAAAGTCAATATTGACTCTTTAACAAGTCTCTCAAGTCTAGCCAAATCAGATCTCATACATTGCACTGATGAAGGTCAATACCCCGAAACACTGGCTGCAAATTACATAGTAACATAGTAACATAGTTATTAAGGTTGAAGGAAGACTTTAAGTCCATCTAGTTCAACCCATATCCTATCCTAAACTGCCCTAACATGTTGATCCAGAGGAAGGCAAAAAAAACCCAAGTGGCAAACAGTAAGCTTCACATTGGGGAAAAAAATTCCTTCCCGACTCCACATACGGCAATCAGACTAGCTCCCTGGATCAACGCAGTATCTAGGAAACTAGTGAATATAGCCTGTAATATTATACTTTTCAAGAAAGGCATCCAGTCCCCTCTTAAATTTTAGTAAGGAATCACTCATTACAACATTAGACGGCAGAGAGTTCCATAGTCTCACTGCTCTTACAGTAAAGAATTGAGATTTTGGTTTTGGCTTTCATCCTAAGTCATATGGCAAGGCTTATTTTAGGGTTAATATTGACTTTTAGAATTGCTACTGCCAATAGGCAGCACTAGCGTTCTAGTCCACCTCCTCTCTGAAGAGACGTTTTTTATATTTCCCAGAGGAGCATTGCAAGGCTTAAAGCCTCCTCAACTTGGCATGTCAGTCCCCGCAAGGAGAAATGTTAACCCTAAGAAAAGTATGGCACAGCCTGAAAGCCTCGGCCCATTTAAACAGCTGATCAGCGGAAGAACCAAGAGTTGGATCCAACCAGTCAATTGTAAAAGAATGGATAATTTCCTTAAACTTCTGTTAAGTTCAGTCCTGTAAAGTAGAAACTAAAACTATGAGACGAAAACACCTTCATCTTTTCTGTTATATTTCTTGTAGATAATAATCAGCCCTTCCTAGAAATGAATGCAAATACCCCCGGTATTGCAAATATGGATGTCAAGGCAAATGAACTGGTTGTCCCTTGCCGTGTGAGTTCACCAAAATTCAAAGTCACTCTGCATTATGTAAGTATATGATTTTCTATGGTTGTGCTAAGTACTGACCCCATGTCTGGTATCCAGAAGGAATCTACATGTCTGTTCAACATTTGAAACAAATATTACAATAAGAGATGTACAGAAGTTCTTGTGTTATACGTGGAACCATCGCGTGTACGTTCCTTAATGGAATATACATTTACAGGCAATCTAAGCAATATATATCTTTACATTCTCACTGGGAATGAATTCTCTTGTTTAAACAATGGTTTGTGCTATCAAACTGAACATTCAACTTCAGGAAATTGTAGGAAATTTCCTCCCATTGCACAGATTTACCAGGGAATTCAAAAACAATGACCTCTATTCATGAGTGTATACTGAAAAAAAACAATGTAAAGATATGGGAAATGTTTATATCTCTACTCATTTGCTCAGAAGTAATTTAGTTTACTGTTTGCTGAATTTTGTTACGTTTTGGCGCTCCTGATGTGAGGTTTATGTATGTGTCAGCTATAATCACAGTGAAGGTGGTTAAATCCTGTAGACATCTCCCGTATATTCAATCCATTTACAGATAGGTACATATCTATTTTTTTTTATTCCCTTATATAGCACCATTAATTTCCACAGCACTTTACAGACATCGTCATCATTCTCCTCATTGGGGCTCACAATCTATATTCCCTATCAGTATGTCCTTGGAGTGTGGGAGGAAACCGGAGAACCCAGAAGAAACCCATGCAAACACGGGGAGAACATACAAACTCTTTGCAGATGTTGTCCTTGTGTAATCCAACAAAGAAAGAGAGGCAAAACCAGATATGTCAAAAGAATAAAAATATATTTTATTAAGTTAAATACATATTAATATCTAATTCTCCAAAACAAATAACACAATGTAAAGAACTAAGTAAAATGGGATTTTAATTTATACATAGATATACAGTTGTGTGAAAAAGTGTTTGCCCCCTTCCTCTTTTTCTATTCTTTTGCATGTTTGTCACACTTAAATGTTTCAGATCATCGAACAAATGTAATTATTAGAGAAAGAATACACAAGTAATCAGAAAATGCAGTTTATAAATGAAGGTCTTTATTATTAAGGGAAAAAGAAATCCAAACCTACAGCGCGCTGTGTGAAAAAGTGATTGCCCCTTAAACCAAATAACTGGTTAAGCCACCCTTAGCAGCAGCAACTTCAATCGAGAGTTTGCGATAACTGGCAATGAGTCTTTTACAACGCTTTCAATGAATTTTGGCCCACTCATCTTTGCAGAATTGTTGTAATTTAGCCACATTGGAGGATTCTTGAACATGAACCGCCTTTTTAAGGTCATGCCACAGCATGTCAATCGGATTAAAGTCAGGACTTTGACTAGGCCACTCCAAAGTATTAATTTTGTTTAAGAATATATAGTGCTTTGCACTGAAGTTGCAATAAACTGCTTTGAGGCTGCTGTATGATGAACCACATCACTGACATTAAGTACAATATCCCCACATATAACTCCCTTGAGTCCAATAGTATCAGTGTGTCAGTGCAGTCAAAAAAATGCTCTGCACTGGTGCAACACTGAATTAGGAACCCCCCAAAGAAACTCCTCCTCCCCCCTCATGCACCAATCTTCCATAGTGTACAAGTGAAATCCATTTAAATATAAATATTTGTTACATATAGGAGAATGGTACAGGGGACTGTGATACTGTAAGGCTGGCTGCGTTTCCCACACACCCGAAGAGCGCCGTTTCGCAAATTGCTTATTGCTTTATAGTTATATAGATTTCAGTTGTACATTATTACACTCTTGGCGTAATTTTGGTCGGCAGGCCGGCCGGCCATGCCCGGGAAGGTTCACCACAGTTTAATGTTTTCAACTTTTGTGAATAATGGGTCTCACTGTGGTTTGCTGGAGTCCCAAAGTTTTTAAAATGGCTTTAGAACTTTTTCCAGACTGATAGATCTCAATTACTTTGTTTCACACTTGTTCCAGAATTTCTTTGGATAGTGGCATGATGTCTAACTTTTGAGGACCTTTTGGTCTACTTCATTTTGTCAGGCAGGTCCAGTTTAAGTGATTTCTTGATTGAGAACAGGTGTGGTAGTAATCAGGCCTGGGAGTGGCTAGGGAATTTGAACTCATTTCCCAAAGGTGTGATAAACCACAGTTAATTTATGTTTTAAAAATGGGACAGAATCACTTTTTCACACAGGACCCTTTTTGTTTGGATTTCTTTTTCCCTTAATAATAAAGACCTTCATGTAAAAACTACATTTTTTGTTTACTTGTGTGATCTTTGTCTAATATTCACATTTGTTTGGTGATCTCAAACATTTAAGTGTGACAAGTATGCAAAATAATAGGAAGTCAGGAAGGGGGCAAACACTTTTTTCATACAACTGTATACTGTACATACAGTACATAGATCCACATTGTGTACAGTGTAGATAAAGTATCTAATTGAAGTGTAGTGAAGTACAGTGGGGAAAGTAAGTATCTGGCACACTGCTGATTTTGCCAGTTTTCCCACCTACAAAGAATGGAGAGGTCTGTAATTTTTATTGTAGGTACACTTCACCTGTGAGAGACAGAATCTAAAAATAATCCAGAAAATCACATTGTAAGATTTTTACTTATTAATTTGCATTTTTTGCATAAAGTAAGTATTTGATACAATAGAAAAACAGAACTTAATATTTGGCACAGAAACCTTTATTTGCAATTAGAGGTCAGACATTTCCTGTAGTTCTTGACCAGGTTTGCACACACTGCAGCAGGGATTTTGGCCCCCTCCTCCATACAGATCTTCTCCAGATCTTTCAGGTTTCGGGGCTGTTGCTGGGCAACATTGAGTTTCTGCTCCCTCCAAAGATTTTCTGTTGAGTTCAGGTCTGGAGACTGGCTAGGACACTCCAGGACTTGGAAATTCTTCTTAGGCCTCTTTCACACATCCGGCGGGCGCCTAAGCGGCGCCCCCGGCATTTTGCCGCGGGCGCCGCGTGTGAAAGCTTTCACACTTCCGGCGCCCAAAATGCGGTTTTTTGCCGGATGGTTTCTGATGCTTGGAGAGATCAAAGACCATCCGGCAAAACAAAAAAACGTTGCATGCAGCGTTTTTTCCGGGCGCCGCAATGTACATTTGCGCCGCATCCGGACAAAACCGCATGCAACGCATTGACATGCGGCGCCATCCGGCGCTAATGCATGTCAATGCGAAAAAAACCGCAAGCGGCGCATCAGATTTCCCGATGCGGCGCTGCGGAAAAAAGCCGGGGGCGCCGCTAGGCGCCCGCCGGATGTGTGAAAGAGGCCTTATGGAGCCTCTCCTAAGTTGCTCTGGCTGTGTGTTTTAGGTCATTGTCATTCTGGAAAACCCAGACGAGACTGATTTGTAGATTCTGTCTCTCACAGGTGAAGTGTACCAACAATAAAAATTACAGACCTCTCCATTCTTTGCAGGTGGGAAAGCTTGCAAAATCGTCAGTGTATCAAATACTTATTTTACCCACTGTATGCAAATAATGGTTAGATTGGTCCAAAGCAAGTACTGAATGGAGCTTAACTGTAAAAGTTATACATGGGGAAAAAAAGAGAATACATCAACCTTAATTGCAGAGGTTTATAATGGCAAGTACCAAAACAACACTTACATGTAAAGCTGGCTGGTCATGTGTTTCCGCATCCCCCTAGATGTTGTCCTTTGTGGGATTTGAACCCAGGACAACAGTGCTGCAAAGTAACAGTGCTAACCACTGAGCCACCGTGCTGCCCAGTGTCAATGTACATATCATTTGAGCAGTATGGAGTACGTGATAACAGCTGTGATCAGAAGAACAAGGGAGTATGATTTTAAGCACACAAGACTTTGAAAGAGATGTCCCCAGTGTAAAAAAAACTTTATCCGTAGGTTATAAAAAAGCAAAGTATGTTTTACTCACCATCTCCGTGTTCAGCGCTTTTCCTAATTCTGCTATTGGCCGTGGCACTAATATGTCGGCAACGTGGCAGCCAATCAATGAGCTTAGTGACTTTGCCCGTTTAGACGGAGTGCCCAGCTCAGAGCCGCTGATGACATGACGTCAGTGCCACAGCCAATATCAGATACAGCAAAGCTGCGGCTGAGACTAAGCACGGGACCTGGGGACGGTGAGTAAAGTGTAGTTTGGTCTAGAGACCTAGATTTTAAGAAATGGGACAACATCTTTTAAGTAAAAGGAAAAGTGTGTTTAGCCCATACACTAAAGTTATTATTTCAGGCTGTCATGCTCACTTATATGTACTAAGCCAATGTCTTGGATGTAACTGACAGTTACCACCACACCACAAAGCAGTCAAATGATCAAATAATTGATACAAAATTACTTTATTGATACAAGTAAGACATAAAATAGAATTTAAGCCAAGTGATAAGTAAAGGTAGGGAAACACATTGCCACAATATACAGGAGTAAAATCACAGTTTAGCTGGGAGGCCCTGCAGTTACCCTATTATATATAGACAAGGATTGCCAGCAATAGTAAAACTAAATAACTGGTGCACAACAGGCACATATATCTTAGTAACCGCTCAAGACAATCACACATAAAGGTGGAAAGCCACCTAAGTAGATGAACTGAGCCCATACATAGAGCACAGAGTAAACAGAGTAAACATACCACGGTAGATGAATAGGGAGACCTGCAGGGCGATCCACAGCTGACCCCGACGCACGTTTCGGAGAATGATCTCCTTCCTCAGGGGGCGTGGTCAAACGGAGTAACGTGAGTGATTTTATACACGTAAACCCGGAAGTGAAACCGGACACACGGTGCATGCGCAGAACACCGCACATATGCACCTAGCAACGCGCACGCTGCCACAGCGGCATCAGTCATGAGCACATGGGGCCCCACATGATCAGACATAGCCATATATGGCGAACGTGACGCAGCAACGGCCCATAAGTGCGGTGCATGCGTGAATGGTAGGTACTGCGAGCGAATAGATTTAACAGACGCTAAAAAGCGCCTTTGCCACATAAATATAAATAGGAATAAATAAGAATAAATAAGAATAAATCAGAATATATAAAGAATGAAACATTTGTATAAATGATACAACAAATAATACCATACATCATATTCTTATTTATTCCTATTTATATCTATGTGTGACCAGTGTTCTAAATTTTGTCCGATATATTTCTGTGGCAAAGGCGCTTTTTAGCGTCTGTTAAATCTATTCGCTCGCAGTACCTACCATTCACGCATGCGCCGCACTTATGGGCCGTTGCTGCGTCACGTTCGCCATATATGGCTATGTCTGATCATGTGGGGCCCCACGTGCTCATGACTGATGCCGCTGTGGCAGCGTGCGCGTTGCTAGGTGCATATGTGCGGTGTTCTGCGCATGCGCCGTGTGTCCGGTTTCACTTCCGGGTTTACGTGTATAAAATCACTCACGTTACTCCGTTTGACCATGCCCCTTGAGGAAGGAGATCATTCTCCGAAACGTGCGTCGGGGTCAGCTGTGGATCGCCCTGCAGGTCTCCCTATTCATCTACCGTGGTATGTTTACTCTGTTTACTCTGCGCTCTATGTATGGGCTCAGTTCATCTACTTAGGTGGCTTTCCACCTTTGTGTGTGATTGTCTTGAGTGGTTACTAAGATATATGTGCCTGTTGTGCACCAGTTATTTAGTTTTACTATTGCTGGCAATCCTTGTCTATATATAATAGGGTAACTGCAGGGCCTCCCAGCTAAACTGTGAGTTTACTCCTGTATATTGTGGCAATGTGTTTCCCTGCCTTTACTTATCACTTGGCTTAAATTCTATTTTATGTCTTACTTGTATCAATAATTTTGTATCAATTATTTGATCATTTGACTGCTTGTGGTGTGGTGGTAATTGTTATATATTTATTTGCAGTTGATCTTTATATATATTGTCCTTAGGTGTATCTGGAGCTATTTGATACTCTTTTTTACATACTTCTCCATGCATACACTATGTTTGCTAGTCATTTGTTATGTAACTGACAGCAACGCCTGGTGATGAGTTATAGATGTATGATGTAAGTGTAAGGCTATGGTAATACTGCACTTCATTTAGTGTGTCCTAAGGTGATATATTTTACAACACGTACGTGAAAATAGGGTTATTCATAATGTTCACTGGCTTCACCAGATGCCTTGATAGCAGACTTATTCTACCCCAGAGGATCTGTGATGCATTGTACAGGAGGCAGCCACAAGGTTAGAGTTTGTTGAGCTTTTGCTTTCTCTCCATTGACTGTGTTTTGACATAATTTCCAAACCATAATTCTTTTCGATGTGACATTCTCTTGAAGTTGTGTTTCTGTTTCAAATTGTTTAATTACAGTTTGGGCATGTTTCTTGGAGGCTGCTATGAAAAGTCTGTTGAAATTGGCAAGCCACCCTGAGAAGAATTTCGTGCTGAGTGATTACAAATTTTGTGAACTGTTGCGTTGTTAGAAGTGATAAAATTCTTAGAAAGATTAATTCCATCCTCGGAATCACAGTAATGACTCCTTACACTGCTTTCTGCTTGCTCACGTGCAGTTGCAGCATGTATGCAACACAAGAAGAGTTACCGAAGGAGCTGCCAAAGTGCTGGACAATAATATGAGCACTTTGCAATGTGATTCCGTGCATCATAAACACTTAGATGCTTGTAAGGGCCCATTATAATTTTCCTTCCAGTCTTTTTTTGGGTCAGTGGCAGGTTTGCCAACCATCCAGAAATTCCTGGACAGTCCGTAAAAATAGGGCATGTTTTTGCCTTGTCCATAAAAAATAAAAATAAAAGGCGTCCATGAATTTTTGGAAGCTGAAGAAACTTAGAAGTATTATTTTGATTGTAATTATCATAATTTAACAGTGTACAGTGATTGCAGCTGATGTCTTCATATCAGAATTGTAGACATGAGGAATATATAATCATAATAATTTGTTATGGTTTTCCAGTGTGTCCATAAAAAAAAAATTGTGTCTTTGTGATTTTTTAATTAGCTGTTCATCAAAAATCAAAAGTCTAGTTGGCAGCCCTGGTCTGTGGAAGTGAACCAAGATGTGTATTGTAAGAATCCTCAAATTCCAGTCCAACGTATTTCCCAAAGCGTAGAAATCCAAAGTCGCCTTGAAAAGTTATAATTAGTATTTATGTGTAATCAGTTTTCATATTTTCTTTGTCCCTGCTGATAGTAACAGTCATGGTCTCTATTCCTTACAAATTAGTTGCCTCCTAAGATTTATCCTAATTGCAATTCTGCTTCTTGAAAGGAAATGATCGAGTCGTGTGGAGACATTCAGTCGGCTTCCTGTGTATAAAGGAAGTCCAGGCAGGGAAGTATTCAGCGACGGTAAATATAGAAAGTCCAGAATTAAGCTGACAGTCTGTACCTGTATAAATATCACAGGGGAATAGTTTTATTAGCGCCTAGAGAAGAATCATTTTAATTCATGGCTTTATGTTAAAGAAGATTGCCACAAATTTGTGAAATATTACCGAACAAAATGAACTGGAGTATAAGTTGGTTGAAAGGCAAAATAGGAGCATGTTCACACTGGTCATCCAACAGATAAAACGTAAGAAAGAAACAAAATGAAGAAATACCCTGCTGTAAGAAAATAAATAAAAGCAATTGTGCATACAAATAACACAGCGAACCTAGTACACACAGCTCTTGATCAAAAAAAGCGTAAAAGCCATCCCACCAGCGTCAAGGTGAACCCAAATTGGGGATGGTCCTAACCTCTAGTATTAAAACCTTACCATGTGTCAATGTGATGTCAGTATACATAAACCATATAATAATATGTATTATATCTTATATCATGGGTTATATAGCAGGTGGTTTATATCATGTATACAATACTAATGTATATAGTAGTACTGTAGATAGTTTGCCTTCTGACTTCTTAATGTTTGTTTTGATGGGTAAATGTAAGAAGCGGCCGCCAGGTCATTTTGGGACCACACAAAACTGAAGGTGTAAATGCCGTTGAAGGCATATTTTAATGCTTTAAAAGTCTGATAAGTGGGACCTGCACCAATCCCATGAATGAGTGTTCCCCTAGGCCCCATCTTGTGGGAGCGTGAATAGAGAGGTGGTCATGTATTGTTGACTTTAACCATAAGTTTCATAAAATGAAATGTTTGACCACCTCTCTATTCATAACAGCTATGATATAGGGGTTGGGGACACCTGTTCTTTAGATGCCATAATTGTCTGAGATCTTTCAAATTGTATTGGCCAGTTGTCAATTTATTCATATATTTTTGGGATGAATAATAAAGAACCAAGTGGAGTTCTAAGTAAGACTGCTGAAGAATTATGTCATAGGGAGTACAAGTATCTACTAAAAAAAGACATATCGGGAGAGCTGATAGCGCCTTTTTAAGGCCTCAACATGCATATATTCTGCTGTGTCCGCTGTAATTGAGAAATACCAAATAAATAGCAAGATTAGTGTAATACTTCAAAAGATGAATTTGGCAAATAAAGTGGTAAATAAGGCTTCTAGGACTTCATAGAATATTGTTGGCTTCCAAACCTGAGTATAGATTACTAGGTTATATGGTCAGAAGAGGACAAATCAGATAAGGTCCTGTCACCAACGTCATCATTAATCATTGGGCAAATATCGAGCACTGTGGTTTTTCTGACATTATCACGAAACAATGCTTTGTTTTTATAAAAATATCCAATTAAACGTTCACCATCGATATTTATCCGATCATCACTTAGCGCAAAACGTAGTTATCGGTCTGGGACAGTCTACAATTACTGGCTATGAATTTTCATCACTGAAAACAAACCCCAGAGACAATGTGATATATGTTTTAGTTGGCTGAAGTTGAGTCATGAAAGTACAGCATACTCCATACAATTATATGAGTCAGATGAGAGAGGCCGATTGTGACGACAAGCAACGAGTGACATCTCTAATGGGAATAGACTTGTGGTTTGGATGAGCATAATGATAAATATGTTCCCCATCTTTCAGTATCATGCACAAGTAACTATGCTGATTGACATGACCAGGATAAAGGAAATATGGAACCAATTAATGTTGGATTCAGGAAGAGCTTTGATATGTGAGTGAAGGATCTGTAGTTGGGAGCATTGTCTACATTCAACCGTAACACCTATGTTATATCTTAAAAAGTCATTATAGTGGAGTGTTCAAAAACAGCAATTGTTCCCACAAGTCTCTGAATGTTTGATATCCATCTCATTGAAAAAACATGACTTTTACAGGGCATTATGTGAAATAAGGACAACTGGGCAGAATTAGAAAAACTGTCTAAAGTGTAAGTGCACACAACATATTTTGTAGTGGATTCCAACTGGAACCCGCTTAAAAAAGCTAAAAAAAAAAGCAAAACGGCAAAAACCTTGAGTGTATGTCGAAACAACATTTTTAATTTCTCAAAAGCAGAATGCAAACTGAAAGCGCCACTGTGATTACTTACCAAGGACAACAAAGACGGTTTTATGGTGTGAAAAAGGTGGAGATTCACTGGTAGTCTTGACAGAATGGTTTGAAGTCATATACTATGAAAGCTAAAAACATTGTGCACATCTGTCTTAGGAAGCTCGATTGCAGAACCAATAACACAGCAGGTCACAATGTTTTTTATCTAGTAAAATGGCACACACCGTAAAAAAAACTTATAAGCCCGATTAACAGAAAATAGGAAGCGTCTGATGCCGGTGGTGCCGATTACGTCAGCTGTCTATGACGTACTTATATTCCATTCTTATGTTCCTAGAGAAGAACCGAAAAATGAAATTATTAATATTAGTGTGAACAGGCTTTATGCAAGTGTTTCCAAAAAAAGACTTTCATTTTACAAAAGCCGCCCTTTGTGCTTGAGTTGTATGAGTATTATTAATATTATTACCATTGTACTCGTGACCATTGGATCATGCTTGCTTTCAGACGCTCTCAGACACATGCAGGGTAGGCAGTCAGTAGACCTCATCCAAGTTACACATTTCTACAGACTGAAAAGAACATTTCCTAAAATGTGAGCATTTATTTTTGTCCTATTGTGTCCATTTTGTTATACCAGTGAAAATCGTATTCTTTGTCCACTAGATGACAGCATGTATGTAACCTGATACTTTACTTTTTCTTGCAGATGGTTGTTCCACTGATGAACAATAATTTTATATGTGAATACTCGTTTTTTCTTTATGTCTCTTTTCTTTAGACATTTTGTCTCCTGTCTTTGGGGGCAAGAACTGATGTACACGGTTATAAACTTTCTACCGCACTGTAGAAAATGGTGATAATATATATTTAAGCAGAGGAAAATAAATAAACTAAGAAACCAATTTATGGGCAATTTGTATTCCATTTTCTTTATAAATGGATTACATAGTGCTTTGCTGAAAGGGATACAGTGTGAAGGCCACCATACCATCAGACTAAGGGTAGTTTCACACTAGCGTTCGGCAGGGCTGCGGAGGGCTGTGGACTTTCTCTGTTAAACCCCGCCCACTGCCGCACCTCTTCAGTTGAGCTCCGCCTACGTCTGCATGCGTCCTGCGTACCCTATCTTTAACATTGGGCACGCAGTCCATGCAGATGTATGCGAATGCGTCTGCATGCGTCGTTTGACGCTGCGCCGAACTGCGTCAAACGCAACATGTTGCATTTTGTTGAGGCCGGCGCAGCGTCAAAACAACGCATGCAGACGCATCCGCATACATCCGCATGGCCTGCGTACCCTATGTTAAAGATAGGGTATGCAGGACTCATGCAGACGTAGGCGGCACTGAAGGAAGAGGTGCGGCAGTGGGCCGGGATTAACGGAGGAAGTACGCAGCCTTCCGCAGCCCTGCCGGAAGCTAGTGTGAAACTAGACTTACATCAACTGAACTCACTAAGCTCAATGGGTTTGGCCAACAGTCTATGTATGGAATCTCCCAACAGATGATCCTTTTGTTTTCTCAAAGATAAGCCACTGCTAAACATGTCTGGCAGTGGCTCTTTCATAGAGAACACATTATATGGAAGAGCTGTCTCAGATAGTGTGAATCAAGTGTATAAGTTATCCCCAATCCAATATAAAACATCTAATCATTGAGACCCTCACCAGTCCCAAGAATGAGTCTCTGACTTCCCTCAGAACCTCATCTGAATGAATGGAACAGCGTTTAATCCTGTGGACCTCCTCTCTATTAATTGTCTATCAGACTGCCATAGAGTACAGCGCTCTGCTATCTCCAGCAGTCTCATTAACAATGAGCGGAGCAGAGGTGTGCATACTCGACACCTGCTTCATTCACGCGGAGGTCTACATAGGTCCTTTCTCAGGATTGTTGGTTAAGTCCTCCAATGATGGGAGTTCAGGCAGAGTTTATCAACTTTCTAAAAAACTTTTAATTCATAGAGACTGTAGGGAAAACAAAAACTTATGGAGAAAAGTGACTGGAAACCCCAACAATATATAACTTGTCATCTATCCAGTGGTCAAAATGTTGGTGGTTGGAATACAACTTTACGACACAACACCATGGAAGATGATCAAGCATACCAGGATAACTCTTTATACACAAAATTGCCAACATGGCTTAATAGTGTAAACCAAGAATGGTGCTACTGAAAAAAAAGAAGGGAATGATGATTGTGAAGATTTGTGAGAAGCATTTCAAATGTTTAAAAAAAAATTGTTTGTATTCTTTTCTATGTTCTGCCTAAAAAGGCTTTACAATTTTAGGAAACATTTATCACAAACACATTACTCTCGAAGAGCTTTAATTTTATATAGCATGTTCAATTTCTATATATACATTTTGCCAATAATATAAACATGTAATTTGCAAAAAAAAATCCAATTTTTTTTATTCTTCCCTTCAGTTTTATAATAGAGCTAAAATTGATCAGTATGGAATGGAGTGGGACCCCAGGATCGGTTTTACCATACATTCTCCCCACCCCAGCCTTCAAGAAATTGTAACGTGTGAAACTGAGGTCAAAGGAAAACGTTATTACTCGCTGTTCTGGAAGCAAAACGTAGGTAAGCATGAAATAATGTTTTGGGGCTTTTCGTGATCTATTTTATTCTCAATTCTTTATGATCGCTGGCATCTTAACAATTCTTTTGTAAAAGACTTTCAACATATGTTAGCTGTGATGTTTCCAGGATCAGGCGCTGTTGCCAGTTTGTGTCGCCTCCTGTTCTTTATATTTCAGAACAGTTAATCATTGTATCAAATGTTATACTAGTTAAAGTTAGAGTTGGGGAAAAACATCTAGGAATATCTTCTAATGGTTTGGCAGCTGTAATTTTACGGCATATGGAACAAATAGTCAAATATGTCATTTTTTTGCCCAAACTCTCTAACGGGTTAACATGGTTTCAAACAAAAATATACAGAATTTAATTATTCTTTGCATGCTTCTCACTCAAATAAAGACTACATATGTCACCTACAGTTCAGCACCCCAAATTTCTGTTGGGGATTAAGCACAAGGGAGCACTGGCAGAAGGCAGCAGATTTGGGATCATTCACATAAAAAAAAAAAAACAGAAATATTAGAGAAAAAAAAGACTGTGCTGACTTATCCAACGTGCCACTCTTCTGTAGCCCTATCCTGCATTAAATAAATGCTTCTAAATTTGTTGAGAAAACAGGCGCAGGAGAATTATCAAGTTTCAGTAACCAAATTCCTACTAAAATGAATGACAAGCGAGGAAATAGAGAGTGAACTTGATACTTATTACTCAGTCCCTGGGATTTAATTATAAGTTAGTAGAATTCATGAAGCTCACAAACAAAAAACTTTATATCACATTTTGTTTTTCAATTTTATTTAGATATACATATAGTGGTATGTAAAAGTTTGGGCTCCCCTGGTCAAAATTACTGCTATTGTGAACAGTTAAGCAACTTAAAGATGAAATGATCTCTAAACATGACACATTTTCTTTGCATTTAAAACAAAAAAATCCTTATATGTTTTCATATTTTACATTTTTTCTTGGAAAATTCTTCCAGTTCTGTGAGATTCCTGAGGCGCCTTGCACCCACTGCTATTTTGAGGTCTAGCCACAGATTTTCAATGATGTTCAGATCATAGGACTGTGAGGGCCATTGTAAAACCTTCAGCTTGCACCTTTTGAGGTAGTCTATTGTGGATATTGACATGTGTTTGTGATCATTATCCATTTGTAGAAGCCATCCTCTTTTCAACTTCAGCTTTTTTACAGATGGTGTTATGTTTGCATCAAGAATTTGTTGAAATTTTATTGAATCCATTCTTCCCTCTACCCATGAAATGTTTCCCATGCCATTGGCTGCAACACAACCCAAAAGCATGATTGATCCACCTCCATGCCCTTTTTTCTTCACACATACTTTTGATCATTGTGGCCAAAGAGTTCTATTTTAACCTCATTGGTCCACAGAACTTGTTTCCAAAATGCATCAGGCTTGTTTAGATGTTCTTTAGCATACTTTTGATGCTCAATTTTATGGTGAGGACGCAGGAGATATTTTCTTCTGATGACTTTTCCATGAAGGCCATATTTGTGCAGGTGTCTCTGAACAGTAGAACAATGTATCACAACTCCAGAGTCTGCTAAATGTTTCTGAAAGTCTCCTGCAGTCAAGTGGGGGTTATGATTTGCCTTTCTAAGAATCCTACAAGCATCTCTCACTAAAATTTTGCTTTGTCTTTCAGACATTATCTTGACCTCCATTGTTCCTGTTACCTGCCATTTCTTAATTACATTTCAAACTGAGGAAAGGGCAACTTGAAAATGCTTTGCTATCTTCTTATAGCCTTCTCCTGCTTTGTGCGCCTCCACCATTTTAATTTTCAGTGTGCTAGGCAGCTACTTTGAAGAACTCATGGCTGCTGTTTTTTGGCACAAGGTTAAAGAAGGCTGGGTTTTTATAAAGCTGGGAAATTTGCATCCTCTGGCCTTTCCTAAGGATGATAGTGAACAAGCCATAACCCTAACAGGCTAATTAAGGTCTGAAACCTTGGTCAAAGTTATCTGGACACACAAATCTCCAAGGGTGCCCAAACTTTTTGCATTTTAATTTTTGTAATTGTTAAAATGAAAATATATCTATTTTTTTGTCTAAGATATAAAGGAAATGTGTCATCTTTAACTTTAGGCCTTTTAGAGATCATTTCATCTTCAACTTGCTTAACTGTTCACAATAACAGTAATTTTGACCAGGGGTGCCCAAACATTTACATGCCACTGTTGTACTTCTCATGCTTGATTAAGGCATATAAAGGACTAAGACTAAAAACAGAGTATAATAATGGCATATTTCAATAATTCATATTGGTACTTCACAGGGTTGTTGGGTTTAGGAGCTACATTCTGAAATAACTTATTAGAGAATTCTAAGATAATTAGATTCTCTGTTTAGTATTCTTATCTGTAGGGGGAAAAAAAGAAAGAGAAGCGAAATATAGTCTTTTATTCCAGAGGACAAGTCCTGTGCTTCATTATCTAGACGACTTATTGATTTGAATGAACTACGTTCCCCTGTGAGGATGCTGCAGGAAAATTGGACTTTTATTGCCAGGCTTCCTCACAAATAACAGATGATCAGTGTAGGGGGGAATGGGGTTTGAGGCAACAGGGGACACTTTGTTTTCTGCTGATTGTGACGATACTAAAAAGCAATGCAGTGAACACCCTTAATATTGAGGCGAAATAGGGTCCTAAAGCCATAAAATAGAATTGTGACAGTAGTTGATCTCATTCCTCAGTGGTTCACTACAGGAAGCCTAGATTTAGTGAATAGTCTTGGCACTGTTGTGAGGAGCTTTGACTATTTCAACAGGCATCCTGTTTTGTTAGGTAAAGAAAATTATTGATGACCAATTAAAACCCCATACAATATATTAGCCCCCTGGACTTTTGTGATTCTGACATGGGCGACTGGTGTTTAACTGCAGTAATTTTGAAAATTTCATATTTTAATTGAGAATTGAGGCAGTTTTGGTGTCCTATTTTCTCCCAAAATGAGAACTGGATAAAAAATAAATGAAGAACTTGTGCCGTCTTCATATAGGATTATTCAATTTCTTTATCCAGTAGGGCTAAACTCTCTGTGTCATATTTGACAGTGACCAACAGAAAGTTGGAGACCACTGCTGTGGAGGCTGTGACTCTATCACCTCATTGTTAGCGAAAAGAATTCATCATTGTTAAAGGCAGATACAGTACAGACCAAAAGTTTGGACACATCTTCTCATTCAAAGATTTTTCTGTATTTTCATGACTATGAAAATTGTACATTCACACTGAAGGCATCAAAACTATGAATTAACACATGTGGAATTATACATTACACTTTACAAAAAAGTGTGAAACAACTGAAAATATGTCTTATATTCTAGGTTCTTCAAAGTGGCCACCTTTTGCTTTGATTACTGCTTTGCACACTCTTGGCATTCTCTTGATGAGCTTCATGAGGTAGTCACCGGAAATGGTTTTCCCTTCACAGGTGTGCCCTGTCAGGTTTAATAAGTGTATAACTCCACATGTGTTAATTCATAGTTTTGATGCCTACAGTGTGAATGTACAATTTTCATAGTCATGAAAATACAGAAAAATATTTGAATGAGAAGGTGTGTCCAAACTTTTGGTCTGTACTGTATATGAACAGGGGTATCCTATTTGTACAGCCTCTTTATTCTAAAGAATAATTATATCCAATTAGGCACTCATATGGATTATCATGATGCCCAATTCTCTCTCCGATAATCATCTGGTATAAAACATGATAATTCCTATTACTCATGCCTAGCAAGTGCTGAAAATAAGTTTATTTAATGACTCCCTTAGTTCACCTCTTTCTTTCATAACAATTTGCATATTTTATTGCAGTTACAAGTCAAGCAAAAATTACCAGTGTAGAAGCAAAAAGTTCCACTCTGCTGGCTGGAGAAACGCTTCATTTGAGCTGCACTGGAGAAGTCCCATATAATGCCAGGGTGGCCATAGAATGGGTGCACGACAGAAAGGTAAAACATGAAATAACTCCTTGTGACTATAGTTACAATTAACAATATCTAGCTTTAAGTGTGATGTAGCATTGTATTACAGTTTACATGTGCATAGATACAGTGCCTTGAAAAAGTATTCATATCCCTTGAACTTTTCAACATTTTTTCCCATTAGATCCACAAACTTAAATGTATTTTATTGGGATTTTATGTGGCATACCAACATGAAGTAGCCAGTATTTGTGAAGTGTAAAGGAGATAATACTTGGTTTTCTAAATATTTTAAAAATATAAATCTGGAAATTGTGATGTGTGTTTGTATTCAGCTCCTTGTAGTCTGATAGTCCTAAAGAAAATCCTCCAAAAGTCACATAATTAGTAAATTGAGTCCACCTGTAATTTATTCTCAGTATAACTACAGCTGTTCTGTGAAGTCCTCAGAGGTTTGTTTGAGAACAATAGGGATCAAGCAGCATCATGAAAACCAAGGAGCACAACAGACAGGTCAAGGATAAAGTTGTGGAGAAGAGTAAAAAAGAGTTAGGTTATAAAAAATATAGCCCAAGCTCTGAACATCTCACAGAGCACTGCTCAATTCATCATCCAAATATGGAAGGCATATGGCACAACTGCAAACCTACCAAGACATGGCCGTCCTTCTAAACTAACATGCCAAGCAAGCAACCAAGAAGTCCATGGTCACTCTGGAAGAGCTGCAAAGATCCGCAGCTCAGGTGGCAGAATCTGCCCACAGGACAACTATCAGTATACTCTACAAATCTGGCCTCTGTGGAAGAGAGGCAAGAACAAATCAATTCTTGACAACAAGCCATAAGTCTAGTTTGTAGTTTGCAAAAAAAAATGTAGGGAGCACAGCGAGCATGTGGAAGAAGGTGCCCTGGTTAAATGAGACCAATGTAGAATTTTTTGGGTTAAATGCAAAACACTATGTGTTACGGAAAACTTACACTGCACATCACACTGAAAACACCATCCCCACAGTCAAACTTGGTGGTGTCAGCATCATGCTGTGGGCGCTTTTCTGCTGCAGGGACAGGGAATCTGGTAATAGTTGATGAGAAGATGGATGAAGTTAAATACAGGGCAATCCTGGAGGAAAACCTGTTAGAGACTGCATAAGACTTGAACGTAGGTTCACTTTCCAGCAGGAGAATGACTCTAAACATACTGTCAAAGCTACAATGGATGGTTTAGATCAAAGCAGATTCATGCCTGTGAGCGGCCCAGTCAGAGTCCAGACCTAAGTACCATTCAGAATCTGTGGAAAAACTTGAAAACTGCTAATATTTTTTTTTTATAAATTTCACCACTTAAATTTAAAAATAAAAAAAAACTGATATAGCTATAATCATACTGGCCTGGAGAATAATGTTT
The DNA here is from genome assembly GCA_009801035.1 of Oophaga pumilio. Lineage (NCBI taxonomy): Eukaryota > Metazoa > Chordata > Amphibia > Anura > Dendrobatidae > Oophaga > Oophaga pumilio. The sequence continues at coordinate 109,119 of VIAB01000711.1, forward strand.
CTCTATAAAAAAAAACAATGGTGGACTTGTATTGTATTCACCGCACTTGGAATTTTTTTTCCTGATTCCTAGTACATTGTATGGTAAAATGAATAGCGTCATTGAAATCTATAAGTCGTCTTGCAAAAGAACGAGACCTCATAAAGCTATGTTGATGGAAAAACTAAAAATCATAGAAAAAAAACAAAAAGTCCGCTCACGTTCTAAGGCGTGGAGCATGGAGTGCTTTGCACGGGTCAAGCCAGAGCAGCTGCAGCAGGAACACCAAAAGTAGGAAGGATTCAGCGGAGATATAAATGCATATATATACAGTACAGACCAAAAGTTTGGACACACCTTCTCATTCAAAGATTCTTCTGTATTTTCATGACTATGAAAATTGTAGAATTACACTGAAGGCATCAAAACTATGAATTAACACATGTGGAATTATACATTACACTTTACAAAAAAGTGTGAAACAACTGAAAATATGTCTTATATTCTAGGTTCTTCAAAGTAGCCACCTTTGGCTTTGATTACTGCTTTGCACGCAGAAAAGGTGAACGGATGGACTCTACATGCCTGGTTCCCACCGTGAAGCATGGAGGAGGTGGTGTGATGATGTGGGGGTGCTTTGCTGGTGACACTGTTGGGGATTTATTCAAAATTAAAGCGGTGAGCGGTCCAGCTCACCCCAAACCATCTCAATTGGGTTCAGGTCTGGTGACTGTGGAGGCCAGGTCATCTGGCGTAGCACCCCAACACTCTCCTTCTTGGTCAAATAGCCCTTACACAGCCTGGAGGTGTGTTTGGGGTCATTGTCCTGTTGAAAAATAAATGATGGTCCAACTAAATGCAAACCGGATGGAATAGCATGCTGCTGCAAGATGCTGTGGTAGCCATGCTGGTTCACTATGCCTTCAATTTTGAATAAATCCCCAACAGTGTCACCAGCAAAGCACCCCCACACCCTCACACCACCTCCTCCATGCTTCACGGTGGGAACCAGGCATGTAGAGTCCATCCGTTCACCTTTTCTGCGTGCAAAGCAGTAATCAAAGCAACAGGTGGCTACTTTGAAGAACCTAGAATATAAGACATATTTTCAGTGGTTTCACACTTTTTTGTAAAGTGTAATGTATAATTCCACATGTGTTAATTCATAGTTTTGATGCCTTCAGTGTGATTCTACAATTTTCATAGTAATGAAAATACAGAGTAATCTTTGAATGAGAAGGTGTGTCCAAACTTTTGGTCTGTACTGTACATATATAAATAAATTAGCTTCTCTTAGACATGTAAAAAATGCTCCAAAAACAATTCGGCAATATTGCAGTGTAACAGTGATGACTAGGACCTACGCGTTTCGACAGAAGTCTTAAACATGGTCTTGCTATTTTTGGTGAAAAAAATAAAATTGTTTTGGCTTTTGAAAGTAAAAACACATGGGCAAAAACTAAAATTGGCATTGGTGGACAGGGATTAATTAAAAGCTTCATCTCTTGGTTTGGTGTCCCTTTAACTAACCGGTCCTTGCTGCTGTGGGGTTCATTGGTGGCCTCCTTGCTAACAAACATCCTGCAGTCTACTAACAAATTCATGTCTTGATTAGGGGTAGCAATAACATGCCCAGGAACCTGTACAGGAAAATGTGATTGTCTAGTTAAAAGGTTGGTTAGTTGACTAATTATTCTGCTTCAAAAAGCTACATCTGCCTATAAAACTAGAAGAAAAGATAGTTGATGATGCATTCACATCTGAGATGTCGACGAAGTCTATTACTCTACAATATTTGATGAATCATAGAATCATAGAATGGTAGAGTTGGAAGGGACCTCCTGGGTCATCTGGTCCAACCCCCTGCTCAAAGCAGGACTCACTAAACCATCCCAGACAGATGTCAGCCAGCCTCTGGTTGAAGACTTCCATTGAAGGAGAACTCACCAGCCTGTTCCACTAACTGATCACCCTAACTGTCAAAAAGTTTTTTCTAATATCTAATCTGTGTCTCCTCCCATTCAGTTTCATCCCATTGCTTCTAGTCTTCCCTAATGGATAATAATGAATAATAGAAACATATAACATTTTATTTCATCAGTTATTTATAAAACATAAGCAAACATAGAAAAGTCTTATGTAAACCATCAGAGCCGTACAGAGTATGACAATGGTTAATGATGTAAAATAATGTCATTTTGATATAAATAATCATTAATTAACCTACACATATTAATTCCCTTCAGGTTTTGGATGCTACGAAAACGCATTTTGATACCGGGAATGGATATGTGGGAGACAGGCTTCTACAAATTAAAAATGTGACAAAGAAACACAGCGGAGAGTACATTTGCAGGAACAAGTTTTTTCCCCACGTGGCCAAAAATATTTCGATAACTATTTATGGTATGTATAGGAATAACAGCAATGAAAATGTAGCAATACATCATATTGGTATGAAAAAAAAAATATTATGAAAAAAAAACTAGCAAAAAAATAAATAATAATGTGAAAGATTTCCATATATATTGTGATGAAAATGTATGTTTCGCATCTCATATTTATAAGCACAGTCTATATAGCACAGTTCAAAATCCACGGCCCGATTCATGAAGACCGGCGTTGTGAAATATTAATTGGTTTTATGAAAAATTAGTGTGTTTGGCCAAGTTTGAGCAAAATAAGGGAAGACAAATTAAGACGCTAATGTTTTTCATGTACATTTTAGGGCCCCCTTCGTGTAGTATTTCACTTGTAAGCACAGAAGCCAACAATTCTGCCCTTCAAAGACCATTTAATATTTGAGATCACATGGGGCTTTGCATGAAGCCGAAAATGGTTCCACAAGGGTATAAGTACTAATCGCATGGCTCCTTAATAAAGGGAATTCATTGCGCAGCATTATTTGAGAAAATAATGTAACATTCATTATTATATCCTTTCTTTCGGTGATAATATAGAAAGCGGGCGATGCGGTTGCTCCATTAGCAGAATGTGTAATAACACAGTTTTGAATTCTATTATTGATCTACCACAGTCCGTCCTAAACCAAATAATCAGACCGGCCGCATTCCTCGCACTGATACCAAAGGAATCTGCAGCCACCGTTTTATACATTTAGGAAAATAAAGCAAATAGAAGGGTAGTTCTGTAGAAGAAAGATAAAAATCACTGTAATAACATGGAATGGCTCGCCCTATTGACTCTGCCACCCAAAATGTTTAATGAAAGTGAAGTCTGGGACTGGTACTCTACAGCCGTCATGCTGGGTTTCTACACTAACACTCCAGATTAGTGACAATCATGTTTTCAGAAAATCAGATTTTATTCTCTCACTTAGTTATTTCCTTGCATTAAAATTCTTCTCTTGGTAATTATACTCTACCTGCAGCGGACCTCATTACCAAAAACCTAAAGACTGTGCCTTTAAGCTAAAGAATAGGTAGCTAACAACCAGATATATGCATTACCTATATTTTCATAATTAGTTATATTGTTAAAAAAAAGTCAAAAAATCAACAAAAGTATTTTTTTTATCAATTATACAACCTTCAATATTTAATTAAAGGGGTAACCCAAATCTGCAGCCATTCTATGGGACTGAAGACTTGTAAATCCTCGCATCGCATGCACTGCGCAGTAACAGCATCAAAGTAAAAACAACACCAATCAGGGGACAGAGACCTTGATTCCAGTGATGTGTCATTTACAGGGCTGTGTGTTGTATTTTTGACAAATCCTTGTTTTATCTGCTGCAGATATAGCAGTTCTCTGAATGCCGAGCTCTGTATAACCCCACCCACACCACTGATTGGCAGCTTTCTGTTTACACTGTGCATAGGCAGAAAGCTTCCAATCAGTGGTGTGGGGGCGAGATATACCAAGCTCATGAATATGAAAGTATACATGGCAACAGGTTTACTAGTCCCTTAGTGATAATCTCCTGATGATAAAACAGTGATTTTATCAAAACTACAGCAAGCAGCCGAGTTAGTGACACATTTCTGTAATCAGGATCTCTGTCTCTTCCTGCCACCAACTCCATAACCCAGAGATGTAGAGAGAGCACGGAGTTACAAGGCAAGGACGAGACCAGGGCCCACTAGACAGCTCATCGGTAGATGAGACACACTCACCATCACCCTTCCTCTTACATATTTGGATAGTTTTTATATATAATTGCGACTTGATAAGTGACAGTCTATGAAGGAAAATTATAATATCTAGATCATCTACAAATTTCTGAACAGTTTATGATAATGTGTCGGGCCACAAATAATGTAATATATTTTTCCTTTGTGCCTCTTATTTTTAATATTATATATAAATTTGTATGAATATTTTTCTTTGTTTCTATTTTTTTTTATTTTAGAAAAGCCTTTCCTGAAAGTTTATGGTCCATCTCACAGTAATAAAGTTGCATTCCATGGTGACAGTGAACTGAAATTGTTAGTTAGAGTTAAAGCATTTCCTCCACCACAAAGTATCTGGTGAGTCACCGTGCCACATTCTGTGTTATGAAAAATAGCTAAAAGCCGTATAGCACTTTAACTTCTTGCTCAGTCAAAGAAAAATAAAAGGGGCATCTTGGAAGCGTAGAATTTGTAATATATCTTATTAGAGAAATCTGCTTCTTTCTTCTTCAGGACTAATCATTCTTTCTGAAAATTCTCAAAAATTCTGTCTTCGATGAATACAGACTTTCCCATTACCGAGATAGGAGATGGGCGGTTGGTGCTCATAAAGTTCCATGGAGAACTGTAACTATTGTTTCAAGAGAAATTCCTGCAGAATGTCTGTCGGCCTCTAGCTCCGCCCTCCTCCATAGAACGTTAGAAGCACCAACTGTCATCTCCTATCTAAGAAATGGGAAAACTTGTCTTCACTGAATATAGATTTTATCCATTAATTGAGAATCAATAATCCGTCCTGGAGGGGAAAGAAGTAGATTTCTCTGATAAAATATATTACAACATTTTTTTGGTTTTCATGTGTGCTATTGATTTATGAAATAAAAATTAAAGCGCTGGTTACTCTTTAAATCCTGTAAGGGCGCCGTTAGACGGCTGTATAAATCAGACTGAGATCGCACTGCAATGTACGGACTGGCCGGCAGCTCTCCCGACGGGAGCGTGACAGCTTCATATACTTCTAATCAGCTGTCACACTCGGATCAGGAGAGCGACGGTCAGTCAGCCAGTGGTCCGATCTCTGCAGCATGCATTAAACCTTTCATTTTATTACCCCTCATGGCCCCTTGTCTTATATATCGCACTCCGATGCTGAATGTCAGCACTCTGTGAAGCACTTCAGTGCCAGGTACTGCAAACTGGCAGACATGATGCTGTTTCCAGGTGCTCGTAGACCCTGACGGGGTCTGGCAGTGCTGGTGCAATACGGCATACTATGGTAATTACATACTGTATGGTTAGCAGTGGGAACACAATAATACTGTGTCTTCCAGAGGAACATACACAATTACTGCAGGGGGTAGTGTGAGGCTTAGCCCCATCAGGCTCAGCCGTCCCCGTAACTCGCGTCTCATAGACTGCCTGCTCGGTCAGTGAGAGAATCTCTTTTTTTATATCAATTCCATCACTTTTGGAGTTGGCCGAGGGTTAGCAGAAACATATACACACTACCAAATTATGTTAAGTGGAAGGATTTAGTATGATAAACTGTGATCCTAAAAAGCAAACACAGAAAGACATTTGAGAGATGAAACAGCAAGTCTCAGGAATTAGCGCCAGCTGCTTGGGGCCGTATGTTTTGGGGTAAATACTGTAGTTTATTACATAACTTCCTGAAATTATCATCACTTACGCTTCGCAATGTCTCATTATTGTCTATACTGCTGTTCTCAGGTTCAAGGATGGAAAACCAATAGAAAAGAACAGTACCTGCTATGAAACCAACGCAGAAAAGCACACCTTGGTTATTAGAAATGTACAGGAAAATGATGCAGGAATTTACACTGTGCAGGTTTTCCTTCTTCATTATCCTCTCCAAGAGACACATTACTTCACCGTTGAGGTCTATGGTAAGTGTTACCTTTAGGCTAAGTGCACACGTTCAGGAATATTTGCGTTTT
>VIAB01000711.1:120019-134914 GCA_009801035.1 Oophaga pumilio
CCCAGGCCTCCCCACACAGGCCAGAATAATGGTCAGGCCTCACCTCCCAGACTAATATAATGCCCAGGCCTCACCACACAGACCAATATAATACCCTGGCCTTATCACACAGGTCAATATAATGCCCAGGTCTTATCACACAGATCAACATAATACCCAGGTCTCACCACAAAGACCAAAATAATTCTCAGACCTCATCACACAGGCCAATATAATGCCCAGACCTCACCATACAGGCCAATATAATGCCCAGACCTCACCACACAGACCAAGATAATTCTCAGACCTCACCACACAGACCAATATAATACCCAGGCCTCAACACAAGCCAATATAATGCCCAGGCCTCACCACACAGGTCAATGTAATGCCCAGGCCTCACCACACAGGCCAACATAATTCTCAGACCTCACCACACAGGCCAAGATAATGCCCAGGCCTCACCACACAGGCCAATGTAATGCCCAGACCTCACCACACAGGTCAATATAATGCCCAGACCTCATCACACAGACCAATATAATACCCAGTCCTCATCACACAGGCCAATATAATGCCCAGACCTCACCACACAGACCAATATAATGCCCAGACCTCATCACACAGTCCAATATAATGCCCAGGCCTCCCCACACAGGCCAGAATAATGGTCAGGCCTCACCACCCAGACTAATATAATGCCCAGGCCTCCCCACACAGACCAATATAATACCCAGGCCTTATCACACAGGTCAATATAATGCCCAGGTCTTATCACACAGATCAACATAATACCCAGGCCTCACCACAAAGACCAAAATAATTCTCAGACCTCACCACACAGGCCAACATAATGCCCAGACCTCACCACACAGGCCAATATAATGCCCAGACCTCACCACACAGGCCAATATAATGCCCAGACCTCACCACACAGACCAAGATAATTCTCAGACCTCACCACACAGACCAATATAATACCCAGGCCTCACTACACAAGCCAATATAATGCCCAGGCCTCACCACACAGTCCAATGTAATGCCCAGGCCTCACGACACAGGCCAAGATAATTCTCAGACCTCACCACACAGACCAATATAATACCCAGGCCTCACCACACAAGCCAATATAATGCCCAGGCCTCACCACACAGGCCAACATAATTCTCAGACCTCACCACACAGGCCAACATAATTCTCAGACCTCACCACACAGGCCAACATAATTCTCAGACCTCACCACACAAGCCAAGATAATGCCCAGACCTCACCACACAGACCAATATAATACCCAGTCCTCATCACACAAGCCAATATAATACCCAGGCCTCACCACACAAGGCAATATAATGCCCAGGCCTCACCACACAGGCCAATATAATACCCAGTCCTCATCACACAAGCCAATATAATAACCAGGCCTCACCACACAGACCAGAATAATGGTCAGGCCTCACCATACAGACCAGGATAATGGCCAGGCCTCACCACACAGACCATGATGAATAATGCCCAGGCCTCACCATCTATATTGAAATTCAATACTGAAATTCAAAATATTTCTCAATTTTCCTTTCTTGGTCTCTTGAACCCAATACAACAGTATAATAAGTACAGATTAGTCAATTATTTTGTTAAACTAAAGATTGCTGCAGCCATAGAAAGGACTGTGCAGCACTAAATGAGTACTATCTCCCCAGCTGCATCTTACCAACAATTAGGGATCGCCTCACTGGTAAGGGCAGCCTCGCAGTTTGAGAAGCACTTGAATAGGGTAACATATATCTGAGATATCAGGCTACAGTCTTGTTTGTAATCTGTGACCATGAGGAGAATTGTAGGCACAAAAAAATATTAAGACTTTCTGGGAAGTTTGCAAATATTTTTGATATTAGATTAAAGCATGCTGGTCAGATGATATATGGTGCCCAGAACATGAATCTGACAGGCTCTATCATCACAAATATTTATGATCCACTCTGAAATGCTGCAGAGTTTCAGAGAAAACTTACTTTGAGCATGGAGCCAGAATTGGTAGACTGAGATCATTAATCAGTGAGAATGGGTCCCCACCATTTTCTCCCCTCCTGACTATGACTGACATATACTCACATAGGGAAAGACCTGTCAGTCAAGCAGTGTCAGGCAGGAAGATGCCAACCATAACTAGTCATCTCAGTTTCCATGTCCCCAGGTCCATGGTCAAAGTATTATTTTCTCTGAAACACCACTCCATTTCAGAGTGAAACATAGATATTTGTAAAGATGGAGCCTTTCTTTCATACATTATACCCCCTTTAAGTATTGCAGGATCGCATACACATAAGGCTCGGCACTCACGAAAGGTGTAACCTTATATCTATATTACATCACACTGATCCAACTTAAGATTTTAGTCCATCCCGAGCTTATACACCAGTAAAACATTCACTTGGATCAGTGTGATGTAATAAAGATGTAAGAGGGGTTTAACTAGAGACCAATGGGTCTGGGTGCAGAATTTGGACCTGGCCCCCTCCTTCACACACATCCAGATCCTTGGGCCCTTGTAACATTATAAATCCTAAAATGTCATACGAGTTACCCACACTCCCCCATTATGTAGCAATGTCCCCTATCCTGTGCCCATCCTAATATATATGTGCCCCCTCCTGGTATATATGTTTTGCATCCTGGCCCCATGCATATATATATATAATTATATCCATCCTGATATACATGTTCCCCATCCTGTTATATATGTTCCCCATCCTGGTATATGTTTTCCCTATCCTGGTATATATGTCCCTTATCTTGGGCCCCATCCTGGTACATATGTCCCTTATTCTAGGCCGCTTCCTGGTATATATGACCCCCATCCTGGGCACATCATGGTATACAGTCTATCCCCCATCCTGGTATATGTCCCCTATAAATTAATCGATTCACCTTCACTCTGCTCCTCCATCATGCAGAGTCCTCTTCTTTAACCGGCAGCTGACTTTAGTATGCAAGCGACCGGAGTTCATGATGTCACTGCCATGCGCCCCTAATCATGTGCATGCCGATGTCAGCTGTTGGACTCTAACTGGCAGGCATTGTGTATAGCAGACCCTGTCAGAGGATGCACGTCCAGTTGAAGTTTACACTGGCGTCTTCAAACTTCTCACCCGCATGGGCACAGTTGCTGTTGCGACCTCTGCGACCGCAATCTTTACACCCCTGGATATAAAGTTTCAAGGGTGCCTGGACGTCTAAGATTTTGTACTATTTACCCACCTCATGCACCACCGCTACAGTGGAGTGCCAATCGTTTTGGAATTCTGCTATGCTACAGCAACAAAGGGTCCTGTATTGGGTGCTGTATTATGGCGCCATAGACATTGAAGTTTATATACAAAGCAGCAATACACGAGTGTGCATATGCCCATAAATTTTTTGTTTTAATAATTACTATTATTATGCAATTGCATTAGTATTACGGTACACCACGCCTATAATGCAATGTAGCTGGACTTGGCCTCTATTAGGTGATGGATTATTTTGGCAGTAAGAAGCACAGACAAGTAGTGTGCTACGATCCACATGCTGTGATAAGGAATTTTCTTGGAAAATAGTAGAAGAATTTTGGATGGTTTTCATTTTTCCTGATATTCTCAAGTGGACAAGAAGCCTTAAGATATGTAATATTTAGTGGATGAGTTAAGCTTGGGCACAGGTGTGCAGGACATGATGTACTAAAACTGCAGGTTTCACATATTGTGCTTTCAGTTGAAGTGCCAAAAATAAGGAAGAACTGTACCTGTTCCCATTATCTCCAAATTGCTTTTAACTGTCACAGATGTGAAATAGGAAAGTAATACAACTGTGGCATGAAAAGCCAAGTGCTTGAGTCTCGTAAGGGATGTAAAACCTGTAAATGTTCCTGCTTCAGATTAAACTTGAAAGTTCCTGTTTCAGATTAAGCTCAGGATAGATCATACAATCACCCTCTCAAACAAAACATCTCAAGAGTTTCTGGGATCCTCAATTTTAACCAATATGTGACTTGTAGTGTGTACAAAACACAACCAGATATTAGATCTAGGAATAAAATAAATGGTTCAATGAAGGTATGTTTATGCATGGAGTATAAAAGATGTAATGTGATTGGAAAAATACTACATTATCGTAAAAGGAAAACAAAAATATCTAAAAACTAGGTATTGGAGTCTCCATCTTTTTTACTTACCATAGTCTGAATGTCAAGCTATGTATTATAGTGCAGACTATTGATGATCTTACAAGCTGACTTGGAAAAATTGAGTATTTGGGCATAAATTCAGTATAGTTCAGTGTGGATAAATGCAAAGTTATGCATCTAGGTTCTAATATTATGGAGTCATCTTATATTGTCAGGGGGGTAAAACTATGAGAGTCACTTGTAGAGAAGGATCTGGATGTACTTGTAGAACACCAGCCAGTGTGAGCAGATGCAGCTGTGGCATACTACTTAAAGGGGACAAAGCGGGGGAGCGCTACCCAGAATACCTACTCTCTAAGACCACACAGGCATTACACATCACAAGGCGACATATTGAATAAGACCGGTGAACGGTCGAAACGTCAGAGTCGTTTTATCACGTTCTTTCCTTCTCTGTTCCACGAACATTATATGTGTTAAAAACAGGCATGAACTCATAGGAGAAGGAAATAACACCCTCATTTTGCAAAGCATCAGTGCACCCACTACTAATATTTGCAGGCATCAGTTCATAGAAAGGATCCACCAGAGTTAGGAAAGGTACAAAGAAGGGTGACAAAGCTGATTTTGGGTCATGGAGGATCTTAATTATGCGGAAAGGTGAAAGACATATTTATTATAGAGTACAGATGCCTAAGGGGAGACATGATTAAATTGTATAAGTACATAAATGGCCCATACACAAAGTATGGTCAAAAGCTGTTCCATGTAAAAGTGCCTGAAAAGATAGAGGCATTGCCTCGAAAAACAAAAGTTCAGTTTCTAAAGGAGACAAGCCTTCTTTACCATGAGAACCATTAATCTGTGGCATAGGCTACCTTAATAGCTGGTCACAGCAGGAACCACCTATGGTTTCAGAAAGGGTTTAGATGCTTATTTAAAAAAATAAATAACAAATACTTACGGTACGTAGATGTGTTAAATTCTTGTTCTGAGTTCTCACCCATTCGATCAACACTTGAGATCAGGTGGGAAAAATTTGCCAATTGGTTTATGCATTATGGTTATACGTATACTCATTACCTTTATCATCTCCTATCCCTCAATTGTACTTTACAGACATAAGCCTTTTTTTAATTGTACTGTGTAGTAATATTGTTCCCAAGCTTATCCTCATATTAAGATTTTACCTGATCTCACACTATGATTCGTGTTGTGTACAATGTTTAGTCTTGTCACGGCTGAAATACAGAACAGCCTGCAAGAACCTACTGTGGTATCAGCTGTTTTCACTTACGTTAATGCTCTCACTCCACAAACCTAGTCCTTATTTAATTGTCATCTGTTGAGAATTAAATGAAAATATGAGTCTTCTAAACGATAACCAGATTGTAATGTGATAATCAGAAATAAATTCACCTTTAACACAAGGACTTTACTTGCAAACAAATAGTTTTCCTCTTAGAGCGGATCTCTTGCTATTACTAGAGGATGTTTGCAGAGAAATCTTTTCATGATGATAAAACAATCTGCCAACTTAGTCTGTTTATAAGTCTCAGCTTTATTCATCTCATCTTCCTAAGGGAGTACGGTTCTCTTGGCTTAGCCTTGAAAAAGGAACTGGCTTTTAAAAAAACAACAACTTCAGAGCATCTGTTCTTAGAAATAGTGTAAAAGCTGCACTTCACTGGATAAGGGTCAGCTTTGAGACTGTACATGTCAGATGTGCACATTCTGTACCGGGAATATATTGACTTACAGTTATCTTGGTTTGTATAGGTGTTTTTATTTCACGGTGTGAGAATTTATTTCTTTTCTACTTAACGCAATGGAAAATTTCAACCTTTGAAAATTTTTTTAACGTTCCCTCAAGAATCTAAAAGAAAACTGAAGAGAGTTGTAGATGCAACGTCTTTAAAACTTCTATCATATGATGACTCTTCTCAAGTATTCCATAGTGCATAAGCTCCACAACTTTCTACTTTATTTGTCCTATCCTTTGTTACTCGTTTTTGCTCAGTGCCAAAGAACAAAAGAGAAGTACGGTATATGATCAATATCATCCGGACTGATAACACAATCTGAAAAAAATGTGCCAAAAGATGGCAAAACTATATCACTCTCCTAAAACTAAGAATAATAATTCCTACAAAACACATGGAGTTCAGCAAATGGTCCACCAAAAATATTAATCCTAAAGTTTATTAACCCCTTCATGACATATGACATATGTTTACATCATATGTTGTGTCCATAACTTTGATGTAGGCTGCGGATCTGAGCCCACATCTTTCCCTCCACAACAGCAGATTTAATCAGCTGTCATGTGCCTATAACAGCTGCGAGTGGATTGGAGGTCCACCCGTGGCTGTTAAACAGTTAAATCCAGCTGTCAATCTGTGACAGAGGAATTTAACATGCGCCAGCCAGAACGGCATCACAAATCCTGCCCATGGACGCCCCGGTCATATGATTGGGGGCCACTGATGGGTTGTCATGACAGCTGGGGGTCTGCAGAAGACCCCTGTGCCTGTCATTGTTAATCTCTTGTAAACATGGGAGATTATGATTTCTGCTATGCATAGCAGAGCTGAAGCCCTGCTATGTATAGTACAGGTGATCACATGATCACTGCTTCACGTGTCCTAAGGGAACTATTATGTAAAGTAAACAAAAGTTAAAAAAAATGAAAAAATATGAAAAAAACCACAAACCTTCATATCACCCCCATTTTTGCCCCATTGAAAATAAAACAATTAAAAAAATACACACATTTGGTAATGCCGCATTCAGAAATGCCTGATCTATCAAAATATTAAGTAAATTAATCCTATCCGTAAACGGCATAGTGAGATAAAAATCAAAACCCCAGAATTAGGTTTTTTTTTGGCTCCCACAATATTGCAATAAATTGCAATATGAGGTGATCAAAAGATTGTATCTACCCAAAATGGTATAAATAAAAACATCCCCACTCAGGGCGCAAAAAATAAGTCATCACCCAACTCCAGATCTCGAAAAATGAAAACGCTACGGGTCACGGAAAATGTTAACAAACGCAAAAACTTTTTTCGAACAGATTTCGGAATTTTTTTTCACCACTAAAATCAAAAATAAACTATACATGTTTGCTATGTGCATACTCAGACTGAACTGGAGAATCATATTACCAGGTCATTTTCATCATAAAGTGAATATGGTAAATAAGAAACTAAAAAATAATAGTTGAATTGCACTTTTTTTGCAATTTCACCACACTTTTTCCAATACACTATTTGGTAAAATCAATGGTGTCATTCAAAAGTGCAACTCATCCTGCAAAAGCATGTCTTCATATGGCTATACTGACGGAAAAATAAAAAAGTTGGAAGAAGGGGAGGAAAAAACTAAAGGAAAACTGCCATGGTGGGAAGGGGTTAAGAATATCAAAGAAGAGGCATACAACATAAATGCATAGTAATAAAATCTGTAGCAAAGACTTAGGTGAATGGAGCACAAGGTCCACACATATATTAGGATGGGCAGTATTAGTACAGATTATAGCTGGTTCATGCATAAAATGTAATGCATAAAATTTAAGCATGTCACAGTTATATCAATCACAAAACAGATATAATAAGGTAAACACTGATGATATACATTTAAGAAAACACTGAATAGACTGTCAATATGTGAAGAGTAATACCTACCTATTCCCCTATGTGGGATCACGTGCCTGCAGCCCCGGCGCGCGTTTTGCATGTAGTGTCCTCAACGGGTGATTCATATTCGGACATATCATTCAGCATATGCTCACCAGTGCTCATGCCGGATGGCGCATCACTTCCAACTTTTTATGTGACACAGTGGGTCAGGGGAAAATCCCTTGTAATGGCAAAGACCTGTTCACATCAGCTACAAACTCTGTCGGCAATGCAATGGACAATGAGTAAAAGTAAGCATGCGCACAGGCCAGAGCCATATTAGAAAAGGACACAAAGTGAATAAACAGGAGATAAGGCTCATGTACGATCCACATGAAAAACTGTAGGATACACTATATGGGTAAGTATAATGTGAAAAAATGGTGCTAAATTAATTAATCCAACTATTCGCAATATAAGTTATAGAAAATATGTAATAAGAGGTGAAAAATCCAAAATAATTAATATACTAGAGGACTAAACAGCATTGTGCAAGAAAATATTAAAATGAGTAAAGCAAATGTGCAGACTGAAAAAAAGACAATGCATAAGGAAAAATTATATTACATAAATAAATAAATATAATAATATATTTAAAAACATAAATTAACCCTTGTGTGAAAAATCCATAAAAAACATCCATATTATTAAGGTTTAAGGGTAAGAAAAAGTTTTTTAAAACCCATGAATATATCCCAAGTATATATCATGTAAATAACATGGTATCCAAAGTATCACAACTTGATGGTATCAATAATATTAAATCTTATAACATAAAACGATAAAACGCCATCACCCTAAATCACAAGAGCACATTAACAGACTGCAACAAATCAAAAAATAAATGGGAGTTCAATTCATAGGCGATCATTTTAAATAGTGGAGGAAAAGTCACAGTAATCAATCAGGGAGTCATCATAGTAAAGAACTAAAAACTAAAACCAGAAAACAAAAATGAAGTAACAAACACATATACCAATAGTTGATTTTACTTTTAACCACTTCTTGACCAGACAATTTTTTCTTTTTTTCTCACTCAAGTGTTCCTCTCCATCTTTTTTTTTGTCAACATAGACATATGAGGGCTTGTTTTTTGTGAAGTGACCTAGTTTTGAACGACACCATTCATTTTACCATTCAATGATCTTTAAAACGGGAAAAAAAAATCCATGTACATGGTAAAACAAGCGCAGTTCCACCATTGTTTATTAAATTTTGTTTTTACAGCATTCATTGTGAAATACAAAGAAACCTGATAACATGATTATTTATGTCTGGCCGGATCTGGTCAATACTAAGCTTATAAAAAATTTTTTTATTGAATTATAGTTATTTTTAAAGTGGTTGGCCAGGCTTGTCACAAAAGTCTACAATCACTCTGTCTGACTACAGACTTCTGATTCATGACAGCCATGAGGTGTGCACAGTGTCAGAAGTTCAAACTTTTAATCATTGTCTTTATACTGTCAGCGATAACCACAATTGTGGTCCACCACTCTCCTCTATATAAGATTAAAAGTGTAATTCTTCTCAAGTATTTCATGCTCTCACTTTCTCCAGGGTTATACCCTGATTAGTTGCACATAGAGATGAGCAAACATATATTCGACTGGAATTGAATTAAACTTGACTATTAGAAAAATCTGGATTCAATAGAATGTGGATTTTTTGTAATTTGTTTCATGCCGAACCAGCATATTGGCGGCCGGTAGTCCGCTGTTTTGCTGAACTGTAAAGGGCCATCAAAGCGTTAAGAGAAAAAAAGAATACTCACCTTAACATTCATCTCTCTGGCCCTTCCAGCCTTCATTGTCCTCTATCCATTCCTTGATGAATCTTCTTATCATTTTTGCCAAGCGCTGAAACCCCTGGCCTCATCACACTAGACCAGGACTTTCAATTCTGTTGAACCCCGGGACGTTTCTGCTCATACATGTACAAGATCAATGTGCACCTTGTAACATCATGACGTTGTGACCTAAAGCTGGGGAGAACCCCCGAGCATAAGAAGGGACATTAAATTACCAAAGAATAACTTTGCTTCGACTCAATTTCCTTTTAAAATCCATGAGATCTGGTGAATTAGAATTTTGACAGATCCACTCATCTCCAGTTTTTTCAAGATCAAATCTGTCAACAGCAATAGAATAATAAGTTCAATATGTCTGGTGTCTAAGGGCCCATATTCACAAGAAGACAATTGTGTCAGCGTTCGACATTACGATTGGAGGAAACGATCTGAACACGGAGGCACGGAAAGTATCTGAAGAGATTCATGTAATAAACCATTAATGTGCGATCGTTTGATCAAAGCATCCAACATCGCTCACTGTGTTCATGGATAATTAGTAATGTAGGTGGGAAAAGGCGTTGAAAAAAATGTTAATGATTCTGTAGTATAGGATTAGGGTTACTTTTACTCGCCTTTTCCTTCCTCTGGTTTTTGTGTGTCTGGAAGCCTTTGAGCGCGACAAAACTGCCCACTTGTGGTCTTTTGTTCCTTAGAGGAGATAGCGCTTTGTCTCTTTGTCAGAATTTACAATGAGAATTTTTAGAGATGCTGCCTTAGAATAAAAATACTTCAATGTCTTGTGGATGAAGAGCAGAGGTATCAGCTCAAGCGAAAAGGAGAATGTTGTCAAAGACTTGGCTACAACAAAGAGAATCCTTGATGCATGTGGAAATAGGAAATAGGAAATACCTGAGAATCTGAACTTTTTTGCATTTATCTACTGGTGCTGGAAGCTGCATTTGGTATTTTGTTTGAAAAAACGATTCCATACATACAGAAGACCTAACAGCGGCTGTTAGCAATGCTAGGATATTTGGCTACTATTGTTTAAAATTCACAACTGCAATTTGTGAATGCTATGAGCTCTGATAGCCTGCTCTATAAATAATACCGTATATATATCTACGATGGTCTTGATATTCTTCAATACGCTGTCCAGCTGCTGAAACTGTGCAATGAATAGTAGAAAGTCGATGCTGATTTAATGCATTCAATACAGTGATGAGAAATTCTAAGTGTCCCATAAATGCAACTCAACTTCACTATTTAAAAAAAATTCCCCTATTATATGCAATTACTTTTTAGTATCTGTGAAAATACCTTGCTCCCATGTTTGACTATAGAGAAGAATATAGCACTCCAAAAGCGAAGAAAGTTTTGAATTTATTATATAGAGACAATCCAGGGCTGTGCATATAAATGTGACGTTTCGGTCAATCAGACCTTTCTCAAACATGCACAAGTAAAATGGGGGTAAAGGCTGATGAATAGTGCGTCAGAAATACAACCATGTCACTGCAAGTATGGTGCCATAACTACAGTGGCATGGTCGCATTTCTGGCTCGCTATTTATCAGTATTAACCTCTTTTTACTCCTGCCACCTTGTGCATGTTTGAGAAAGGTCTGATTGACCGAAACATCACATTTATGTGCACAGCCCTGGATTGTCTGTATATAATAAATTCCAGATTTTCATTGATTTTGGAGTGCCAGATTCTTCTCTGTATATACTACGGGGTAGGACCCTATCTGAGAACCTTCCAAATGTTGGAGTGTCGTGCTTTCCTACACTATATACTGACTATAATAGCAAATATACAGTGTTATATCACATACCATCAGATCAGGGATCTGTGCAGGGTGGAGGCAGTCTAAGGTCAAGGGTCACTTTGTCTCTCTCTGTTGTATATCTGCCTTTAGGGATGTGAGGACGTTAAGTAGTTCCATGTCTCATAGGTTTTTTTTGCATTTTTTCTCTATATACTCTGCATGCTAAGTATCCAATATAGTGCCCACTTTGCAAAAGAGAATTCCTTTATTTGTACCAGCTGGGACTGTTAATCATGAAGCCTACATTAAAGATTATGCAGATTATGCCCACCTTCGCAATATTTTTCCATTCTCTAATTGTATATTAAATGAGAAATAAAGCAATGCTTCCATAAGTCTTGATTGCAAATCTCCTACCATTTTGTTTTGACAGCTCTTATGGTGACTATCAATGATAGCAAACAATGTCATCCTGCAGTCAGAGTCTCATCTATATGTTCACTACCTACGACTTTCCAACCAAATATAAGTTAGCACAAAGTATAGGATAAAGAGAAGAAAGTATGACGCTGCATTACTGCAAAATTACTCTGTACTGGATTTTTGTGCTTTTCCTTACTATGGAGACGCATAGTTTCCATAAAAGATGTAGAAGAATAATGATAGGAAATGGTTAATTATGTTACCTAATAGATGCTTAATTTTTAATTTTAGACTCACAGTGACAATAAAAAAATATTGTTTTGAACAGTAAATATTTTCAATGTCTGAATGAATTCGGGTAGCACACTTGTTGCAGCTGGTTCCCAAGTTTCTTAGGGTTTGGCACATATTCAAAACATATTCTAAGAAGTGTTCTGTGTGTAGAGACACCTTCCAAAGCTCTCATTACCAAATAAATGGCAGCAATTTTCACCCTGGCTTAGAAGTGTATTGCGTGCCTCAAGGCATATCTGTGAACCCTGACCTTTCTCCGGTGCCTCTTTTGATGTACAGACGGCTTGGAGAAAAAAAAAACATTATCACAAGCTGATCACAAAGTTACCTGTGGTTAAATTATTTTTGTATAACCTCCCAATAAAACAATTCTAAGAATGTGAGGAATTACTTACTGACCCAACAGATCTTCAATGTAGGAAGATTCACTTTGAAATTAATTTCAGAAAGGAATTGTTATTAATAATTCCTGGAAAATGGGATTGATCTAAATATAATGTCCAGAGTTACATCCATGCTAGTTATCTACAGCTCTTATATTTATAATGTAATGATGGCTGGATAAAGGGGCGACATCTCATGATCAACAGATACCTTGGCATCCTCAATCTAACATTACAGATGAAGTAGATCAATATTATGACTTCATTCTATTCTTTTTTTTTCCCCACAAAATAGACCAAGATAAGACTCACATTGAGCCACGGCAACTAAGAATGCCCAACTCTATCACGTAGATTAGGCAAAGCTCTAGGCTGGATTTAAACTAGTGAACCTTTAATTGGAAGGTATTTACTCCCAGGGCAACATCTTTGGGATTTTGGGTCTGGTGTATGTTTGCATTAGTATTTAGCCTGTAAAATATAATATTATAAAACAAAACCTGATGAGAAAAAGTTCTAAATATAAGCAAGATTTAGCCAATTCTTTTTATAGTACTTGTTCTGGCAACATTTCAAAGTAGGAAGAATGTCTGGAATTAAGGAATGCCAAAATTGGAGCGATATAGCCATAGGTTTAATATCTTTGAGAAAGGTTACATTTTTCAAAATCATTTCTCAGACTCTGATATCTGAACTTGATGCATTTTATGATGTCTTCCTTCAAGTATGTACAGCAAGCAAAACCATTTAAGAAGTGCTACTTTCATATAAATAGTAATACATTACAGACCGCCACAGGACGGGTTAAAGGGCAGTTCAGACATGAGAGTGGAATGAACTTGACGTAATACAAACAAAAAATGTTTATTAATGCATTCCACTGCAATACCATCTTCTCTTCTTAGAATGGAATGGCGGAGAAGGCCAGATTTTTCACTTTTCTACCATTTTTAGCTTCCAAGTATTTGGAACAAGCTGAAAATATGCTAGGGTCAAAACTAAAAGTTTAATTCCACCTAGCATTCAGTCCCAGATTTGGCACATGTTAAGGATTAGGGTCATTCCAGGGTCTGGGAAGAAGCACATTTTGGATTCCTAAAAATGTACATGAGAAAATGCTGATAAATTTAACAGCCCCAAGGTCTGTATTTCAGCCCAGAAATATTGGTTTTCTTGCAGACAAACTTTAAGGGGTGTCTGGTTGGGAAAACACATTTTAAAATACCCTATTTGGGAATTCTCAATAAGTAGGGGCGGTCTGCCAATAAGACAACTTTTGATCAGCTTCTCATTGGGTTATCTTTTTTAACAAAAAATGAATAGCCTAAAGAGGACAACCGTTTTATATTTAATTTGCAGTTATATGGTATTAGTGACTAGTATCAAAGCAAAACAAATAACTAAAAATTCCATATTCCACATTATTGAAACCATTCATGCCCGATTGTCAGTTAAGCATGTAGAGATTATAGAGACAATATAAAGTAACACATAGTTCAACAGTTACAGAAAGAGTGAGGGCCCTGCAGTCCTATAATCTATAAGGAAATGTGGGGATTCAATAAGTAAAAAGTTCTTATCATGTATGGTCCAGCCATTATTATAATAAATAGGGCATTTCAATAAGCTGCATGACCTGTCATAAGTATCTGTGTAAGTACAGTTACCAAGTGCTATTGGGTGAAAGGAGGATGTGGATAAAGATGACTAAGAGGGACCAGATTCAGGGGAAAATTTAGAAAGAGGGTACAAGGAAGAGTTAGATTAGTGAAGTGGGGTGATAGGCTTAACTAAAGAGATGTGTTTTTCAAAAGCACGCTTAAAAATGTGTGGTCTAGGTATTAGATGGATCTTCTAGGGTAATGCATAACAGAAATCTGATACAGCACAAGAGAAGTCTTGGAGACGGAGGTGCAAATTTCGGATTATGGAGGATGTTAGTCTTAGACTAGTCGTTAGAACAGAGAGCACAGGTAGAATGATAGACAAAGATGAGGGAGGAGATGTATGGTGGTGCAGAACTGTGGAAAGCTTTGTGGGTGCGAGAATTAACATTGTATTGTATTCTGTAGCAAATGGGCAACCAGTGCAATGACTGGCATGAGGTGGAGGCATCGGTGTAGCAGCTGTACAGAAATACGACCCTGGCTGCTGCATTCAGGACAGATTGGAGAGGAGAAAGTTTGGTTAGAGGGAGACCGATCAGTAGAGAGTTCATGTAGTCCAGTAGAATATATTTATAGTTGTAGTAGTATATATATAGCAGTGCCTCACCTATTTGCACTCAAAGGGGAATACACATGGTATAGGGACATGAAAAAAGCAGGAAAGAGTATATATATATAGTCTTATACAGTATACATATTTAGTTTGTCAGCAAAGAAAGTGTGATGGAATCATTATTAATC
>VIAB01000711.1:136537-148276 GCA_009801035.1 Oophaga pumilio
ATTTACATTTGGTATCTTTATGATTGAAGCATGATATGTGGAAAAAAATGTGAAAAGTTCCAGTGGGCTGAATGCTTTCGCAAGGCACAGTATGTCTGTAGTAGCAGGGGCATAGATTAATAATGATTCCATCACACTTTCTTTGGTGACAAACTTCATTTTCAATTGTTTCTTAGCCAACCAAAGCTACACATTGCCCTTTCATGGCTTGCATTAAGATACAGGCTGTAACCAATACTTCTTTTCCTTTGTTTTGACAAACCTCTAGAGAGATAAAAATCCTAAGAAGATTGCCCAAATGTACCACAATGGCATTTCATTTATTATTCCTGTAGCATCACAGAGCTTAGTCATTTAAGACAATGAGTGAAAAGTTACACTTCCTGCACAAAAGTCTTCATTGAATTGTGTTGTTTTCTTAATAGCTTTAAGTAGCATGTTAATCGGAAGCCTTTCCCCCCTGATAACCATCAGCTGGCTTCAGGTTTTACCTCAACTTCTGCTTATTCCTGAACTTGTTGCCAAAACATTAATCCCCAAGCTCCCTCTTCCTTCTCACATCCCCATTTATGGACTTAGGCTTGATTATGATATATTATTACAGGATTTCCCCCATTGAAGTGGGTGTATTCCTCTTACAATTAACAAGGTCAACGACATTGCAAAGTATTCCTTCAGTTCATAGTAATTTGCTACAATTCAAAATGCCTGGAGTGCCCCCATCCCTAAATTACCTTTTGTGCTCCGTGCAGGAAGTTCCTAAGAAAAAACATTAATTAATGTTTTGATATGGTCGGTACTATGCTATTAATCACACGTACAGAGAGAGACAAGGTGACACTCAAGCAATTGAGGTTAATGAATTTGTAAAATTATATATAGATACAACCATTACTTGTCAAAGATTTATGACATGTCCGGCTCCGTCCATTTGATTATGGCCACATTCAGTCAACCATGTGTATTTTTGCTTGTAACATAGGAGGCAACACAGAACAGCATTGTTCACCAATGATGGAGCATGCTGCAATTGTTTTGTGTGGTCCCTATTCAGACTCTGAAGTTCTCCAACTACTTCCTAGAACACCATGTGTGACCCAGTTGATGAAATAAGCACTATATCATCTGCAGTGGGGTGGAAGAATTTACTCTAAAGTTAATGGCACGTAGAAACTATTACATAAACAGAAGTGTTAATAGCCCATAAATCATGAGAGTAATAATTTGCTTCACTTGCTGCCTTACCCAGAACTTCAGTATATCTTCTTCTTGACTTTGTAGATGCAAATGTGGTAAGGTACCCAATGCTGCACAATAGTATCATTACCACTTTACTGATTACTTTAGCCCTAGACTATCTAAACAGATGAACTGTAAAGGTGATAGTGACCTATCGATCTTGGCTAATAGATACTCTTACATATTGTATCGGACAGCGCGCATTCCTCCACCAGCTTAGAGAGTAATGTTAAATGAGATTTCAGGGCAGAGGAACAAGTGACTTAACACTTTCCTTCTGGAACTAGCTATTTAGAGAATTTTCAGGGCCAAATGCAGTAAAAAGAAGGTTATGCTGGTTCAGAGTTCAGATTGAACTGTGGGAATTTAAAGGCTAGACTTAACAGACTATGTATGGTCACCTTTTGCATCACTTAATGTTATAGTTTTCTTTTTTGCTTTGTTTCTCTATTCTTTTTTTTTTTTTACCAAAACAGTTTCTTTTCTTTGTGATTGTATATGACAGAGATAAGTTGTGACGTTTGGAAAGAAAACTTTTGTATTGATGACTATTGATGAGTACTTAAAAGTAGGGGAAAAAAGAAAGAAAAACTAAACAGTCGGTTTAAATGGGTTCCGATGCTTTAATTGTACATTATATGAAGGCTAGGATGGACACACTTTTATTCATGCATATGTGAATGACCCTGCCATCTTATTGTCTTCTTTTATAGTTAAGCCTTCCATCTACGAAAAAGAGACAGACTTTTACAGGGTGGAACCAGTTCTACTTGGAGAGGCTCAACGCTTCCAGTGTACGGTTTATGGAAATCCTCCCCCCATAGTCACCTGGGAATGGCAGCCATGTCCGAGGACAAGCAGAAGGTAAGCAACGTATCCCTACAGAGCTTTTACAAATATTCCATAAAAAGGTGAATGTTAGAAAGAAATTCCAGACTGGATACATTAGGCTAAATGTCTTTGTACAAACAAAAATCGCTTCCCCTCATTTCCTTTTTCATGCAGCTTGCAATCAAAAAACCCATGGGAAAAACTTTTTTTTTCCAACTTTGATTATATGTAATGTGTACATAGTGGAATGAACTATTAGTCTTTGTTTTACAACAAACGGGTCATGATCTGGACATTTTCAATAAACCTACTGTGCGATTTACATTCCAGCCATTCAGTGCAGAGCTGAAGATCTGGGTACCTTTCCTATCATAAGGGTTCCTATACAATAAATTGATCACAATGTGTCTGCCTTTCTTTGACCCAGAATGATCAGCTTTAATCTGTGGCAAACCAGATAGTAAGTGTTTAATTTCCCTGGATGACACCATATATACTGTGATCATTCATCTCAGTAGGTTATCTGTACAATTCAGCATGGGACAAGTTCTCCAAAGTGAGAAATGCTCTTTATAACATCAAGTCTCCACTCTATCCAAGAGATGAACAAAGGCCCCCTGTATTCATTCAGTATTCCCTACAGGATTCTTTATTCTGGGCAATGTTCATGTTCATAAAAAATATCTGGTGGACTTTCCATTAAGACGATTGTTGTGCCTATATTCTATTGGTATCACATTAAACTTTACACAAGGACAGAGGGTGTGCGTTTGTATCCATTGTGACATTTTTGCATAGTAAGTATAAGGTTATGACTGTGATTACAAAAGCCTTATCTTTTGCTCACAGAAATCCTACTAAGACCTCTAAGTGATATGACGCATGGCTTTATTTCCTCCTCTTGCCCGGTTTCCTCTTCTTCTCTTTCTCTTTTCAGACCCAGAAGGAGAATCAGCTTGAGCCTATTGTTCTTTACAACCAAATGCTGATTTAGCTTGCTTCCTCTTAAGTCCCTGACTTCTACTTTACTAACTCTAAAGCTCGGACCAGTTATTGGGTCTTTCTTTTCCGATTTCAATTCTACTGAAGAGTCTTCTGATTGTTACAAAGCCTAATGACATTATCAAAGGCTATAGATGAGTAGTTGTCTCATGCATCTGATGCTTTCCTATTTCCAGGAAAGGCATGACATGATAACTGTTATTGTATTGTCTGTCGGACATTAATAGATCATAGACATGCTGGCAGGAGGGACACTTCCTTAAGAAAGTAAATAACGGATTGTAGAAATACTCGTTAAAAGATCTAAGACGTAGACGATCCTTCTCATTTTAAACATAAATGTTTTCTTTTTAAAAAAAGCGGTTTTTGTATCATGTTATCCAGTTGAAAAAAGATTGATTGTTCTCAGTAAAAAAAATAAAATAATAATCTTCTAGATATTATTCCATTTAGCGACTAACAAAAATAGGATGCACAATGTTACAAAGCAAGCAAAGAGAGGCTCATCTATTTTGTCTGTCTTTACTGAGAGCAATCAATCATAAAGGTGTAAGACAAGACCACTGATTCTGCGTTTTAATAATTTATCGCCCCATCCATATCAGTAATTGTAGCAAAAGAACTTATAGTTTATTGTTGATTTTTGTTAGATGTAAAGAGGATGCTAGAGAGAAAAGGATTTCTGTTGTATCTGATGGAATTGACAGAAATGACAATGAGACAAGACCACTTATTGAAAAAATTCAAGCAACGCCTGAAGAGAAAAATAAGGTAAGTTTAGGTTTTCCTGAACCAGCAAAGTTCTTGATGTGCGACTAGCATCTCGTTTTACTGATATTGGCCAAGAAAGGTTTTAAAATTCTAGTGATGACTAGCTATGTGCTATGTGAATCACAGAAGTGATATCCTGTCATATCTTGTACGCTTCCTTACGGGGAACCTGACAGCAGCATTTATGTCTCCAAAGTATTAGGAGCGCTTTATCAACATCCAAATACCGTTTTCAATTGTTTGCTTTCAGGATGTTTAAAATTATGGATTAATGTGTTCTTGTTGGCACTCAGACTAGTCCAGGACCACTGACAATCATTCCATCAGTGCTGCTATCACTCCCACAACAGCGTGATTGACATTCCATTGTGCAGGAAGAGCAGGGAGATGGAGAACAAGAAGTCCCTCCTCTTATCCTCCCTGCTTTTCCTCCTTTTCTGGGATGTCAATCGCGCTGTCAAGTTCCATATAACAATGGATTGATGGTAAAGAACCACTGTATATCACTATTTGAACTATATTTAGAGTTGAGAGTCCTCAGTGGTTGATACCTTTTAATGGCTAACTGAAAAGATGGTAACAAATTGCAAGCTTTCAAGACTACTCAGGTCTCTTCATCAGGCAAAGACTAATACAAAATC
The DNA here is from genome assembly GCA_009801035.1 of Oophaga pumilio. NCBI lineage: Eukaryota > Metazoa > Chordata > Amphibia > Anura > Dendrobatidae > Oophaga > Oophaga pumilio. The sequence continues at coordinate 141,022 of VIAB01000711.1, forward strand.
TGAAGAATCACATATTTATACACAACATAGCACAGAAAAATGCAATAGGTAAGACAAGTGACGTGAAGCAGAACTGTCATTATGGGAGAGGGATGAACAATTGTGGCAATAAATATTGGACTAGTTCATAGATAAGGAGTGTGAAAGTTTTATTGCCCTCTGATTGGGGTCTGGTAATGTTTTGTGATGTTCTCACAGGGTCTTTGAAGCAAATTCCTTTAAATTTAACTATGAATTGTATTATTCAGTTTGTTTCAATTGGAAAACTAATGGAAAACCAGTCAATGGTGGAGTGCTCTAAATTCATATTTTGTCATTAAAAAGATTTTTAGAACATTCATAAACTGTGCAATATTATTGCAAAACCATGCTGGGCTAACACTGGTACCCTAGTCAGACTACTCTTACTTTACAAATAGTGAAGAGTGAAGGTGCTCAGATAAGGTCTTATCCGAGCATGTTCGTGTGCTAACCGAGTGTCTTCCTTCTTGAAAAATATGTTTGAGTCCCCGTGGCTGCATGTCTCGCAGCTGTTCGACAGTGAAAACACATGCAGGGATTTCCTGTTTGTTAAGCGATCCCTGCATGTGTTCCTGCTGTTGATCAGCCGCGAGACATGCAGCCACGGGGATTCGAACATATTCGAGCACGCCGAAGACACTTGGTTAGCCTACAAGCATGCTCAGACAACACCTTATCCGAGCACGCTCGCGCTTCACTATTTACAAACAATCTATTCTTTTATTGTTGTAAATAGTTAACAAATACAAAAAATAAAAAAAACGTTTTGGGACATTAGAGCTATTCTTCTGATGAGGTACATACCTTGTGGACTGTAAGCCTTTGCGGGTAGGATTCCCAGTCCCATTGTACCTGTCACTTAGTGTCTAGTTAAACTTGTTTTGTACCTTGCTTTGTATTGGCAAATGATTGTTATGTACTTTATGTTTGGGGGTGCTGGCAGATCACTATAAAATAAATAATAATAATAATGCCTTAATTGCAGGGAAACGTTGATTCTTTCTAAACAGATTCTCTAGCATTTTTTATGTTATTTAAAGAAAATTTGTTACCTCTCCTGACATGTCTGTTTTAAGACAGAGAATCCTAATGCAAATGTGAAGCGGACTTGTCCTTACGGAGGACGGGGAGGCAGTGGCACAGCGTGGAGGCCCCCTGCATGATCTTATGGTTAAAGGGAACCTCCCTTGCCTCTGCCGCTCTCACATACTCCAGGATCGTTAGACTCCCCCATATTATAACAAATCTTATAACTCGTCCTAGAAACGTATGTATAAATTGACAGGTGGGTGTTACCGGTTGGCGGTATGTTTCTGCACTGTCTGACCCTGGGAGCACTGATTGGACAGTGTCAGTGTGTAGGCACACACCTACAACTGGTAATACCAAGCTGTCAATTTATTTCTAAGCTTCTAATGGGGAAACTTCGGAACGGGACAACTCAGAGCTGCAAGGAAAGAATCTACAGAATAGTTTTCCATGATGATTACAAGTATTTACTGACTAGACAGCTGAAAGATCCTCGTTAAGAGTCACTGGGAATCATTAATGACTGCCTATGACACCAGAGAGCAATCTAAACAACTTTAAAATGATAAGAATATGCTTTGGCAGTCTGCAGAGGATGGACATTCTTGTTTGTTTTTGGTCTCTAACATCTGTTTTATGGAATGTAACATGGTTGGCACGCCATTTTTTAATGATAATAATATATAATTTGAAGTCCTAACCAAATTTATCTTGTTTCAGTGTTTCAGTCTGTTTTGTTTTCTGTATCTTTATAATGTATTGTTTTTCTTATTCTGGCATGTCTTGAAGTAATTTTGCATTGTTATGCTATTTCTAGATTTCTGCATATTGTGGAATGTAACTAACTCTTGACCAGTTAAAGCAATACCTGCAGGTCATACAAAAATCCCATGCTAAAAATATATAAGGAAGCAGAATTCCATCATGGAACAGATGCCAAGCTCATCATTTATGGATTAAATAGGGAAGGCACCTCTGGTCTTCTTAGGTGGTTGGGAACCTTCCTTTTTAGAGTCTGTTCTGTCTCTAGTCTTAAATGAGTTTTCTCAGACTTGAAAGTTTTTCCCTGTCCATGATAAATGGGGGTAACTTCCCTATTTTTAAGGGTCGGACCACTGGGGCCCTAACCAATCCTGAGAACTGGGGCTTTGAAAAACCCTATCTGAATGGAGTGAAAGGTGCCTGAGTGAGGTAGTCATGAGCGAGCTCCTGCTTTTGCATGCTCTTGCACCCTGCAAACAAATCGTGTCCCCATCCCAGTGTGCTGCTGTGTGTGGGGTGCATCACACTTACTTGTGGCCCATAGGCCTCCACTGGCTCCAGGTTTTCATCTTCCAGAAACTTTGCAGCAAACAATCCAGGGGACAATGAATTCGTAAAAATGGTTGAACTTTTACTTGGCGGCTTGCGGTCATTACAATCAGGCATATATTGAGTAAGGCCCAATGAGTTAAAATCTTTCCCACAGGTACCAGACTTAGCTTCAGCCACAGTTCTCAGCATGGATAGAGCATCCCTCTGGCTAACTCCTCTAACTTTTTTGAATTCTTCTCTACCACTAGCAGTGCACCTGGATTCCATTACCTTCTGCCTCTGAGGGTTTGAGTCCATCTTTCCTTGCAGCTCCACAGGCTTAATAGGCCTAAGGGCCCCGACGTCCATCTCGAGGTTCCCTGGCCGACAGACGGACTCACATGGAAGGGTTTTTTGGCAATTCTCTGCCCCAAGTAATAGGCTCATGTTGTCCCTACTACCTATTGTCTATGACCGATGCTGTCACTTCATCACTTCATCATTCTTTCTCCAGTTGCCCTTGACACTTCCTGAACTTGTCAATAACTCTAGCTCCTCCTCCCCAATCTCGGCCGGCCATTACAGTTAACCCTATCTAGACTAGACTGCAGCAACAGAGGGTTTTACGCTCAGATAACATACATCAACATAAAATACATTTAACCATTTGGGGTGTCAAGGAGTAGAACATCACCTCCACCACTCCTACAAGAGCGGTGGTTAATCATACGCACCACAGCTTCAATCATTCTAATGGAAGTGCCGACTATCAGCAATCTCCAGCACTCTTATTAAAATTAATGGAACAGCATTGCACATGATTGACTACCGCTCCACTTAGCCAGGGCTCTTCAGAGCCCCAATTTCAGGATTGTTGGGTGCCACAGCGATCAAACTCCCAGCGATCAGGAAATTATTGAAATAAGGGAAAAATGTCACACTTGAGAATACCCCCTTTAAAAATGCAAGTTGATGATTGGCAACATAAAAGTTCTTAGGAATGTTTATTCCCAATTATAACCCATACATACCCAGTGACCCAGCAAACTCTCATTTCTCAACTTAAAAATTGATTGGCAGCACATTCCCACATGTAAACAGAGATGTGATGCTGACAATAATTCTAACTGTACGGATTTGAGCAATTATTGTAATACTTGTTCATCCCCATATACACAGCGGTGATAGTTGCTTATGTAAATACAGCTAAACATGCATTATTCAACCTGTTACTTTTGCTGTGCTTGTTTCGAAATTAAAAATTGTGAAAGCCTCTAATCTACTAACTGCGTCCTCATCTGGGCTTGCTGCTATACAATCTACCTTCCTACTGGGCTTTCCACTGGTAATAAATCATGATAGGAACATGGTGTTCAAGTCACCACCTTGCTTAACACCCCCCCCCCCTTCTCTGTTTATATGGGTAGAATTTCATGAAAATATCTGGAAAATTCTGAGCATATGCAAAGGAAAAGATATCACAGCTGAGGACCAGCTGTGTAGATATCTGTATAATAGGATGCCTGGTTTACTTTCAATGTCTTGTAAAAAGGGAAATTGAATATTAGTTTAAATCATTTAAACATTTTAACCCACAATTGGGATCAATTTACCATTTAAAGGGGTAGTCCACTAAGTAGACAACCCATTTTTAAATAAATCAGTGCCTCTTTTAAAATAAAAGTAACATATACTCACCTCCTGTACCAGCATTATTCCTTCATCACATGAGCCCTTCAGCCAGCCAATTAGACACTACTACTAGGTTGCTGTGCTCTCACTACTTCCATACTACAGCCCATTGTTGACCTCTGATTGGCTGCAGGGCTCACATGACATAACAGTGTCATGCAATCCCAGGGAGACCTGGCACTGACATCACTGGAGCATCGTGAGTACAGGAGGTGAGTATACATTATTTTTGTTTTATTAGAAGAACTACTTTATTAAAAAAAAACTGTCAGCAGGTTTTTCCTACAGTATATAGTCTGATAGCATCATGATGTAGTGGCAAAAAAACTTGATTCTAGCAATGTATCACTTACTGGATTGCTTGCTGCAGTTTTGGTAAAATCCATGTTTTCTCTTGTGTAGATGTAACGGTGATCAGAAAACTGAGCTCTATAACCACGCCGACCCAACTGATTGGCAGATTCCTGTGTACGTTGTGCATTGTGAGTGAGCTGCCAATCATTGGTGAGTGGGCTTACACAGATTACCTGGACTGGTCTACACATGAGACCTAGTCCTGTAGTGGTAATCTCCTGCTGATAAAACACTGTTTGTATTGAAACTACAGCACACTGCCTATTAAGTGACACATCCCTGAAATCAGGGTCTGTTTCCCTATATTATGCTACTCTCAGCTTAAATAACAAAAACCTGCTGTCAGATTCAGAGGTTGCTATTATAGTGAACACCTGATTAATGCTGAACATGTTGGTATAATTGGTACATCTGTAACATTTGTTATCTGTAGAATTTACTAATGATTTCATGCTCTGATACATTTTTATATAATTATGTTTATAAAAAATCACTGAAGATAAAGCCAATTTCACACATCCGAGTATCACGGTCCAAGTACGGCTGACGAGTTTGGGTTGGGAGACCGGTGGTCAGTTCGAGCATTGTGATCCGTATACTGACTGTGAAATGTGACCGTCTATATCCGGCCTCTAGGGTGTACAGGAGCTGAGAATGCCACCTATTGTACCCTGAAGATGGGCCATACTTATATATAAGTGTCATTCATTGCCTGTCGGTGCCTGGCCAGTCACCGGTGTTTTATGTTTTGCAGGTTGTGAGCACTCTGACGACCTCTCCTAATAGCAACCAGTCTGGAATTTTCTTCTGCATAGCATCTAACAATGCAGGAACAGATGAAAGAAAGATGTATTTCATCCTATCAGGTGATCATTTTTGTCATTCTTTTGGTAGCACATTAGTTTATTTATAAAGGTGTTTTTAGGCATTCTTCTCCAGATTGAATATTCATAAGCATTGGCATTACCATTACATGTTTTATAAAAAAAGAAAAAAAAAAAAGAAAAGAGAACCTTCAGCGCTCATGTTAGTGCATGTAAACATGACAGTGATGCTCAAGTCAGTAGATGGGAGCCCCCTATCACTGTCTGTGCAGTGTTGAAGAGTAACCCTGTGGCATCCATGTCACATACAGCAGCGAGATCACCTTTTCTATGTCACAGTTTTATCAGGACATATAATCTTGGAAAATGTTAATATCCTACTAATGACAAAAGTCTCAGAGACTGTTGTAACCTGAGGTGGAGACCAAATCTAGATTGAAAGGGGTTTTCCCATGAACAAAAGTTCATTTTAATCAATATATCGTGGAATAATAATAATTTCCACAATTGGATGTGGTTAAATAAAATGTCCCTGTGCTGAGATAATCTTATAAATGTGCCCCTGCTGTGTAATGGCTGTGTCTGACCGTGCAGGAACATGGTCTGATCATACCACATCTCCTGAGCAGGGGAGTTTGTAAAAGAGAGTATACAGACAGGATAGCTTGGGATCACAAATGATTCTTTCTTTGAAGTAAACCATTGTTTAAAAACCATCAGGGAAATATTTCACATCACAAAAAGAATCTGCTACGATCCCATGCTGTAGTGTCTGTATACTCTCTTTTCCTTCCCCCCCTGCTCAGGAGCTGTGGTATGATCAGACCATGTTCCTGCACGGTCAGACACAGACATTACACAGTACACAGCAGGGGCACATTTATAAGATTATCTCAGCACAGGTACATTTAATTTAAACACATCCAATTGTGGAAATTATTATTATTCCAGATGTGTTGATTAAAATGAACTTTTGTTTGTGGGAAAACCCATTTAATCTAGGCAAGCATGAGAGCTTCTCTTTAATGGAAGGTATGAAAACAGTGTGGCACAGCCACAACATTCTTCTGACTGTATGTGAAAGAGGTGCAGTACGCTACATGGGCCTGATGTGAGAAGACTGGCTTAAGGGGTCAGTAAGACTGAAGCTGGGGGTGTCTGTGCTGATTGCTCTTTTGTGGGAGGGGTTGTTGTGGTAAATGCTTAAACTTAAAAATTTGGCATATGGCTCGGCTCTATCTTGTCTCATCTTAGGTAATCTGACTTCTATGTCAAAAAGATCAGTCAGAATGATCACTTTATAGATTGTAATGGAACAACTTAGGTTCTCGTATATCATTACAAGGGTTGGAATAGAGCTATATGTACTGCTAATATAGTCAGTGTTTTCACTGTAGGACGATGTCTATGACTTTTGAATTATATTGACAGAAGCTGCAAATATACATTGGATATAAGGATTTATCTTTGTCTTTTTCTTTGTTTTTGCTGTAAACGGTCCTGATTTTGGCAGACAAATGGGATACACTCACGGTAGACACATGTTGATAGCTTTAGTGCCATTCCTGTGGAATAATGTCATGGAAAAAATGGGGAAAGCTGGGAGGGGACAGTAACAGCTCTTCATAAGTTAATATCATTTTGACGTAAAACTTAAGCTGACAGTTGAACAAATGGAGGCTGATATCAAGAGAATATATTGTGAGACTGACAAACATCAGGCTTAAGAAAGACAAATTTACATCTATAAATAAATAACTACAATGTCTCTGGAAGAAACTAAACCTGATATAAAAGAGAGTAATGTATTTTGTAGTACTCAAAACACCTTCATCAAGAAAAGCAGATAAGACAGCAATGTCAGCTTGTCTTTCTGAAGCCCAAACTGGGACTTCAGTCACTACTAAGGCCAAATTCACAGGTCCCCGACACGCCGACTCTGCTCAGATCACAATGCCTGGTATGACCAACGGGTCTACTGAACTGAGCTATCTCCCCCATGCAGCGTTGGACTGGAGCACCTTGGGCCCACCAGAGAAAAT
>VIAB01000711.1:164499-190755 GCA_009801035.1 Oophaga pumilio
GGCAGCGACGCGGCATCCAGAGCTGACTAGCTGTGGATGCCGCATCACTGCCTGACACATGCAGATCCTCTGTCCTTGGGTACTACTGTTACCGGTTTTATCCGGTCTATACCATTTAACCGAACTGTCCAATTGCGGCAATTGAAGAAGGCCGTGTGTGGCCAAAACGTCGTTATTTTGGCTGCATTAAAATTTAGAAAATTTATTTTTAAGCTGAGTGCCTAAGTTTCCTTACTATTTGGTATACGGTGTGGGAACCTACTAACGGCACCTATCTTGATAGTGCACACAGAATTTCTCTAAAATTATAAATGTAGTCCTATCTTTGTAAAAGAGAACGTATTTTCTTTGCGTCCCCACTCCTGTCTTTTTCCGCGATCAATAGGATGCTGCACATAAATGTGTAAGAAGAGGAATACATTAAAGCTTTACAGTTAGAAGTAACAAACTACTAAACAAATTATTTTGCAATAATCAAAAATATATTGAATGTCACAAGATTTGAATGTTTTGAATTGTTTGTTCTCAGAGATTAAATCTGGAGTGATGACAAAAGAAGAGACTAAAGTACTAGTTGGAGGAGACATCACACTGGTTTGCAGTGCAGAAAAATATCTGTTTAAGAACCTGATATGGTTCTATCCATCTGGAGATGCGGTTCCTACTCACCTGGTAGAGCTTCGCCATGGATTGCATACCAGTCATCTCTTACTTACTCTTAGAAATGTAACCAAAGAGCAAGCCGGACAATACAACTGCTCAGCTGAGAATCACTACATGGAAGAGATTGTGCAGAGGACAAGCAACCTTTTAGTTTTAGGTGAGTGAAGTCAAAGTCATGTTAATGGACGAAAATAGCATAAAATTAAGTAATCTTTGTAATCACTATGTATTCATTCCTATGTATTATGTTTTTAAGTCTTTATCTGTATTTTTCAGACAGTTCAGGCTTTAAGACACACTCAAGTTTAGATAGCAGAAAAAAAAGACTTCCTTGGTGGTCTAAGGTACTGGAAGGGGTAATATCAGCTCTGGTGGTCTAGGGTAGTGAATAGGTTAATAGGTTTTATTTCACTGTTTGTTCTGTAGTTAAAGAGGTTTGTATCTGGTGGTTTATCCACCTTCATAAACACCAGCAATGTAATATGGTGCATCCTATCTATGACGGGAAGGTGAGCACTTTTCACTCCACAGAATTATTAAAGAAGTTTCCCAGTTTCGGAAAAAACCCTATCCCCAAGTGCAGTTTGTTGTAAAAAGACCCAAAAACTGTATCTTAACCGCCCTCTCCAGGTCCAGCGCTGTTTCTCTACCTCTGCTCTTGGTGCCTGTTATTGTCCGGTTGACAGCTCAACAAGCAATCAATGACCTCAGCGACTCTAAACAGGTCTACTCGGGCTGAGTTCACTGATTGACTGCAGTGTTGTCCACATGATGTCGGTGCAGCAGACAATAACGGGCATAGGGGACAGTGGCAAAGACTTTGCGCTGGACCTGAGAAGGGTGAGTAAAATACAGTTTGTTTTTGTAAACAAACTGCACTTTGGGGACAGTGGTTTTTCAATACTGGAGAACCCCTTTAAGGAAACTTGGAAAGGTGTGGCACCACAAGTACCCCTTGCCTCTAAAGAATAGGACATACACGCGTATTAGAGCCTTTTTTTTTACTCCTGGAGCACTTATCTGCCTCTATTAGCTTATTAGTAGGAATTCTCTTGCTTAAGTGCTTTTGACCAGTGATATAACTTGTTAAAAAAACACATTCAAAAGACCTAAAAAACAATTAGTTTGAATGTGTGTGTGTTTTCTCTAACCTTCAAATGCTTTAAATTATGTACATATTTAAATCACAAGTTCACAGCTGCACGTTGATGATTTAGGGATAATACTAAATAAAAACTAAAAAAAAACAACACAAACTATTTCAGTAAAGCTGAATCGGATGTTCTGTAATTAAACCATCTCCAAAAATATCCCGGAATTACCACAACTTGATCTGTCTCAGCCATAATTATTTTCTCAAGAATAGGGAAATTATTTTACAGACTTGATTAGCAATTAAACTTACGAAAATCTCTAATGAGTCATTTTAGCATATTGGATGCAGAGACATTTTTTTTTTGCTTTGCTGATACTACGAGTACTTATTAAATTTGTATTTTAAATGAGTTTAAATACAGATACATTGTTGATGATGCATTAAATATATTTTTATCTAAACCAATAATTATACTTTCAGTTCAGAATTGGGTAGAATTTAGCGAGTTTAGTTTTGTTGGAAAAATCCATCGTAAGTCTGTGGGTAGAATTCTTTAAATTCTTTATTACGGTATATTTCCATTAAAGACAATGTATTATAAATTTGTAAATTAGGTCATTATTGCCATTTCTGCAGCTTGACCTCACATCTAGGTGATCTGTGGATAGAAAAATATTTTAAAGAATACAAAATACTTATTTTTTTTATTAAATTTATGTATTTAAATGTATCTGTGTTCCTGACTGTTCTCTTTTTTTTGCAGACAGGCAATCTCCATGGGTGGTGCAACACCTTGAGAACACAATAGTAAACAGCAGTAGCACACTCTTCCTGGAATGCAAAGTCAATGGGAATCCCTCACCAACCATTACCTGGCTGAAGAATGGCTATGTGATTAAACGGGCTTCAGGTAGGGAATGCATTGCCAGTGGCTAGGGTTGGGCACTAAATAACACCCTCTTCCACATCTACGATCAATTTGTTTTATCAAGGCTCACTATTTAAATGGAATGTGTAATGAGAAAATGACCTATTGTTTATTATTATTATTATTCATTTATATAGCGCCATTTATTCCATGGCGCTTTACATGTGAAAAGGGGAAATATAGACAAGTACAATAGACATGTGTAAGACAAGGGACATGCAAGTACAGAAGGAGAGAGGACCCTGCCCGCGAGGGCTCACAGTCAATCATGTTTTTGTGTTAAATGTCTTTTTTTACATGTCACATTCTGTATTAAAAATAAAAAAAAATGAAATTTTGCGATTTTTTACACTGGCCAATGGGGCTTTTTTAAACTTTAACTTCCTATTGTTTAAGGAAACAACATATGTACATAGATCTGATTTTTTTTTTGTATTAAAGTGTCTAGTCAGCCTGTGACAAAGCTCATTGTGAAGGCCTCAGTGTCAGGTGGGACATCGCCTGTTGTGATTGGTGGATCCTGTGTTATCAACTGCATACCTATCATTGTAAACCTTATTCTTATAATATGGAAAATTGCAAGATTACAAATTGTGTTTTTTTTTTTTTTATAAACATCATAAAACGAAAAAAAGCACTAATGCACAAAAACCTGTTTTAAACAATAGGTCATTTTCTTATTATACGCTTCCTTTAACTGAATCTGCCTGAAAATCACCTGATTCCAGCAGATCTAGCTTTAGAAACCCATTGCGATCAGCTGCTATTGTCAGGATAAGTGACCAACCCAACAATGGTCTAAGGGGTAAGGTTTCTCCTTATGGAGAGTGACATACCAGCTCTGGCTTGTCAAGGTAAGGAGGCTTATTCCCCATGCAATCACAGTGCAATCAGAGCAGAGTCCTCTTTCTCTCTGAAGAGACAATTTGCATATTAAGCAACCCAACAATGTAATACATACATACTGTATGTATTACATTGTTGGGTTGCTTAATATGCAAATTAATATGCAGTAGTATTATGGCTCACCTAGTGAAGTGGACCCACTAAGCATCAGGTCCGGGTGGGTACATGGGCTCCGAGAATTAGTGCAACTGGCAGGATGACACGTGGAGAATGAGGACGAGACACCCTCAGGAATCTTAGGAACACCAAGATAGATGAACGAAGTCAGCAGGGCAGCAAGGATATCAGCCAGTAACACGGTGTGCACAGGAGAAGGAGAGAAACAAACTAAAGTCTTGAATAACAATCCAAAGACACAAATGTGTGTCCTAATGGGCTTAGGGAGATGATGTTACATTTCGGGCAACACGGAAAGCCAGATGTGGCGCACGACAGAGAGCAGCGAACAAACCAAGGCGAAGAGAGTAGAGCATGGGCCTGGGACAGGTGTGTAACAGGCCGGCATGGTACACCATAGTGAGAACTGTTCATGACGGAACCCCTTTATAAGGTCCATATTCTTTACTAGGGCTTATGACATGGGCATGTGTTTTATCTACATCCTGAACCCAAGTACTGTAACATTTTCCTTGAAAACTAACAGGCTGATTTTGCACATTGGAAGACTGACTGCCATAAAACTGTATGATTTCCAATTTCTTAATCAAAATCACTGTCTAGACTCATAAATAGATGCTTTAATCAAGTGGCCTATATGTCAGTTCTTATCTCCTAACACTCCCTTACACACTCCTTAAAACCTAGTCCATAAATCACGTTTCTGCTATTCTAACTTTTGTATACAATACTCTGTCTGCTTTGCAATGTACATATCTCTGGAATTCAAAGACCCTTCTCTTATCCTTCAATTCCCAGCCCATAGAAATCTGGACTGCAATCTCTTGGATGACCAGTACTAACCGGCACCTTAGAAAATAAAGCCTTTATTGATTTATCATTTAGGCCAGCATTTTATGCAGCACATTACAGATAACATTAATTCAATGACGTCACCCCGTGCACTTTGAAAGAGCAACATGAAATAAAGAGATGAACTCCACATAGTCTGCCAAAGACTTAGATATCAACACATGCCCTAATTTATTAAGAGTTGAGATATCTTTGTTAGTTGTGTTTTTTATAGTTGGCCCAAGAGATCTTCCATATGTCTGCCTCATCAAACCACACTCATTACTAGCTACAAAAGTAATCTTAGGCCAATTCTGTAAGAAGATAATCCCCCTATATATGGATGATATTGGACTGCAGGAAGACATCAAAGGGTCTAAAGAAAACACATGTGTACAAAGAACAGGATCTGCTTAGATATTACATATGTCTTGATTTCAGTTAGGTCTAGTAATCCATAATTAATCTAAAATACTGGAAAGTAGACTTTGATTTATGTTTCAAGGTTCCATACTAAATGTTTTACGAACAAAATAAATTGAGCCATCCAACATATCCTGAAAAAGTCTAAGATTTCCAAATGTTTCCCTAACCCATGGAAAAAAAACAGATTGCTTCCACAATTTCATGTATCTTATAGTTATTTCAACTGTCTCAGGTCAAGAACCTCCTTCATGGAACGTACTTACATCCCAAACAATGAACTACACTTTATCTCACAACAATGATGTGTAGGGACACGATCAAAGTAGAGATCATTAGATTATATGAAACCCAATCTAAAATCATCTATGGCTATATTTTCATGGCTTTCCTCTTTAAAGGACCATGACAGATTGGCTTTTTTTTTCTCCCTGTTGACTTACCATGGCTTATAATAGATCTGTCAGGTTTGGATAGAATAGTTTGCATTGCTAAGCTATGAGATGGCTTAGGCCTCTTTCACACATCAGTTTTTTGCAATCAGGCACAATTCTTCCAACGGCTAAAAAGACGGATCCGGCTTAGATTGGAAAAAACTGATGTGCCGGATCCGGTTTTTAGCCGAATCCGTCGTGAACTTTTGAACCCGGAAAATGTATTGTACGCATGTCTGACACGGAGGAGAGAGAGTGTCTGGTGGCCGGATCAGTCCTATGCCTGTATTGTATGACGTAGCCTAACGTGCCGCTTCAGGCGCTGTCAGGCGTTTCCAGCAGAAAAAAAAAACATTACATGATTCGTCCTGTCCGGCCGCCGGAATTAAAATCTATGACGGATCCGGAAGAAAACAGACTAAACACAATGACATGCGGCGCGATCCGGCGCTAATGCATGTCAATGAGAAAAAAAACGGATCCGGCGGTAAAAAATAAAACGGATCCGTTTTTTTCAAAAACTGCCGGATTGCGCCTGACGGCAAAAAACTGATGTGTGAAAGTAGCCTAAAGGTACTGCCACACTACTCGATCCCGCTAACGATCTCGTTAGCGTCGCATACTAATGAGATCGCTAGCGGGATCGTTTTAATATCGCTAGTGTGGGCCACATTTAGCGATATAGTTAACGACGCTATCGCCGTTAACGATCTTCTTAACGACTTTAGCGGTACAAAAGTACCGCTAAATCGCTAAGAAAAGGTGCCACACTAGCGATATATACTTACCCAACGGGAGCGCCGACGAGAAAATAGGGTCCGGAACGATTCCAGCGACGAGCGAGATCACAGCAGGAAGCTCGTCGCTGGCAGCTGCCGCACACAACAACATCGCTAACGGGATCGCTAAATAGTGACGTTTTTTAGCGATCCCGTTAGCGATGTTGTTTAGTGTGGCATACCCTTTAGAGTTCCACTATTGTATTCGGCAATATCTGGCATAAATTACAGGACATCTGTTGGGCCAAATTTGGCCACACCACTCCCACTGAGCCTAATTCAGCCTTTGATAATGCTGAATGTATTTCAATATCAAATGAAGGTTTGTTTTAATACAGTACAGTAACATTGAGATTCCTAAGATAAATCCCTATAGCAAAAGACTGACCATCACATCCAAACAGAAAACAGATGTGTACAGGTACAAACTAAGAGTAGCCATCTCCATGTATAACCAGCAAATAAAGTTCCACTCTGTATTATAGAGTTCAACTTTATTTGTAAGATATATACTGTACCTGCACCCTATAACTCTATTTTTCCATTTTCTTCTTATAGGAATAACTTTGCTTTACAATAACAGCCTAATGATTGAGAGAGTGAAAAAAGATGATGAGGGCTTGTATGAGTGTCGTGCAGACAATGAAATGGGCCATACGAATACTTCTGCCTACATCACTATTCGAGGTAAGCAATTCATCCTTCAACACTAATCTTTGTTTAATCTGACATTATAATACAATAACGTTTGATATTTTGTGAGTAATACCCCGTGACTCTAAGTGTGTCCTAATACAAACCATACAAATCTGTTGGCAGGTGGAGAAGAAAAATCTAATATAGAAGTCATCATTCTTGTATGTACAGGTGTGGCAGCCACGTTATTCTGGCTTCTTCTCACCCTCTTCATCCGAAAGCTGAAAAAGGTAATAGCAACTATAGCAAAAGTGATAAATGAAAACAGACATACTGGAGACAGGTTTTTTCCCTTCTTCGATATTATGGTTGTGTTGCAGAAGGGCTAATTGCTGTCTCACGTTTTGCTGTTACATAGTGAGAACAAGGAGGGTCATTTGTGAATTTCAGTTGTGATTTTCCTTCTCTGACTTAAAGAGGTAGCAAGTTTTGTTCTCTGGATCAATCATTAACGAGGTTATCCACTACTCGGATAACACCCTTTGGAATCCCTATGTTTTCCCCCAGTAAAATAATAACACCTATACTCACTTCCGGTGCTGGCACTGTTCCAGCAGTGTCGGCACAGGCTGTTCCATGAAGCCAGTGTTGATTTGCCACAGAGATCACATAGCATAACAATGTCACACGATCCCAGGGAAAGCCAGTGCTGACACTGCTGAAATGGCACCAGAGGTGAGTATAGATGTTATTATTTTACTGAAGGGAAACATAGGTATTCAGAAAGGGTTGTGTGAGTCGTGGACAACCCCTTTAAGCATAGAACCTGTGCACAATGCTTACTGGGCATTGAACATTATAATTCCCAGCATGCAATGTCATCTCTCCTTGTCCAATGTCAGATCGAGTAGGAGAGTAAAGACCCCATACATTAACTCGTATTAGACTAGTGTTGATTGAACCCGCCCATGTCAACGGGATTGGCTGACATTCCAATGTGTACGGAGGCCTTTACGCTCCCACTCCTTCTGACAGTCTATTGTATATGGGTGCCTTGGACAACTGTCAGGAGAGATGTTGATTTAGCATGTCCAATTTTGGACTTCTAATTGCTTAGTTCTCCTGGAGATAAGCCATCACCAGACATGTCTAGCGATGGCTTTCTAATAGAGAACACAGGAGTGCTCAGCCGAGTGTATATGAGAGTGTTAGGGTTCGAGTTCCCGCTGCTGCACAAGGGGAGTCTCAAACCAGTCCCGCTGCAGTCCCCCATTCATCTCCGGCCGCAGTGGAGCCTGCTCAGCAAAGACATCGGTCCCAGCGTCTCGCCCGGTCTAATACTGTGCAGAGACTTGTTGCTGCCTCTTCAGGTTCTGCTATTGTGGCCAGTACTGGTCAGCGGCGAGCAGACGTCTTTAGGTCTAAGTCCTTTGTTGCTTTATCTGAGCATGCCCAGGGCAAGATTTCCCATTGGAGATCAGGGGTCACATGCTCAGACACAGCTGCCACTCCTATTGGTCCTTCAGGAAGGTCATCTGGCTGTTGATGTTCTGAAGCAGCTTCCCATTGGTCCTTCCTGGAAGGTCTTTTTCTCTTGGCTGCTATAAAAGGCTATCCTTACCGCACGGCCGTGCGCTAGGATCAATTGCATTATGTGCTTTGCGCCAGTGTGATCATTCACGCATGTGGTTAGGGCTCGGCTTAAATAAGCCCCTAGAATACCGGCACCTCCGGTGAGGAGATTTGGGTGCACATGGTTAGGACTTGGCTGAAATAAGCCCCTAGAATACCGGCTTCTCCGGTGAGGAGATTGCTTGATTGAGTTTCTGTCTGCATGATCATGGACTGCTATCCGCACAGCAGTTATCTGTGTATCCCTGTGGGGTTAACAGGACACAGTACCTATCTCTGCGTCTTTACCTCAGCGACTCTGTGGTGTAACAGAGTTCGCTTATATCGCCATATAGCGCTGCAGCATTCCCGCTAGTGGCTCTGTGGATTAACAGAGTTCGCACTATCTGCCACAGCGCGCTACGGCGTTTATTTTAGCGACTCTGCGGGATAACAGAGTTCGCTACTTATGCCATCTTACTAGCAGCAGGCTCCGCCTGCACGGTGGACCCCGGGCTGCGAACGCACCTCTCTACATCTTATATTTGGTGCATTCTGCAGACCCTAACAGAGAGTTTGCATCATTCGGTCAACAGCCATCTAATGTGTATGGCTGGTTTACGTCTACACAATCCTTAAAACAAATTTGTAGCTCTGCATGATCAAAAACTGTTGAGAAAATTTGAGTAGGAAAAATAGTTGACCATTGTGAGGACTCTGCTCACTGACACTATATATCTTAGCGGGGAATAAACACAGTCACAAGTAGACAAAACTGCATTCACTGTTGCACCACTACCTATTTATTCAGGAGGTAAGTGAGAGTCCCAGGGCTTAAGGTACTGTCACACTAAGCGAGATCGCTAGCGAGATCGCTAAAGCGTCACCGATTTTATGACGCAGTAGCGATCTTGATAGCGACGTCGCTGTGTGTGACATGTAGCGGCGATGTGGCCCCCGCTGCGATGTCGCTGATCGTTCATGAACGTTCTGAGCTGTTTTTTGGTCGTTGGTGTCCCGCTGGTGAGCCTGAATCGCTGAGTGTGACACCCTTTATGAACGACTTCACCAGCGTCGCAGGTGAGACTAGGTTTTCCCAACAACCGCAGAGATCGTTATACAGATCGCTGATCTCTGATGAGATCTTTGTGTTTGGAAGCTAACTAGCAATCACATAGCGATCGCACCAACGATCTCGCCAGGTCGTGTCGTTGTCGTGATCACTGGTGCGATCGCTAAATGTGACAGTGCCTTTAGACTAGAATAGATCTTTGCAATTTGATAAAAATGTAATATTTTAAAATTGATCACATACTAGCAGTTACATAAAGGTCAGATCATAATTCTGGGTAAGATGTGAAAATATGATTATTAATATTTTCCATGGTGTGCCGCATGATGTGATTATGGAAGTAAAGGCTAAAGCAAAAATTTAGAAATCGGAAAGTTAGTGAAAAAACCCATCTGGCACAAGAAATCTTCATTTTTTCATCTGTCAAAATATTTTTCTCCCTGTTTGATTTTGTTTTTACAATAAATTAGATTTATCAAATCCCAGGGTCTTATTTTTTAGCTTGAGGATGATTATTAGGTTATACTATGCTAAATCCTGTATGTGACTCTTTCATATGATCAGTGTTTGGCAGAATTGGTAACCTGTTGGCGTCAGTAAATTAATGCTCTTTTAGAGGGTTTAAATCATGTATAAGACACGTAATATAACGCCTCACAGCACGCTCAAGCATATGGTCTTGAACACAGCTTAACCTATTGGCCTTTGTAATGATAAGGAACAACAAGGAGCAAGCTGTGGCTTCTTAACTTTCTTTCTTCAGGCTGCCCAGCCTCATTGCCCACATTCAACTTTTTCTATTCTTCTCTCAACAGCCACATGCTTCCGAAATTAAAACAGGCTACCTCTCGATTATTATGGATCCGGATGAGATGCCGCTAGACGAGCAGTGTGAGAGGTTGCCCTATGACAGCAGTAAATGGGAATTTCCTCGAGATAGACTGAGTCTTGGTAAGTCCCGTCAAAAAAGCTATCACAGCATGTACTGTAATGAAGACCCGAACTGGGACACACATTAACCCATTCGTTCAAATTTGTGATATAAGTTAGTTAGGTCCATCTAAATATAAAGTTATTTTGAAGATACATTAAAATTAGACAATGAGGCCACAGTTGTGGCAGTACCGTTCTTGAAAAAAAAGCAGACACCATTGAACTCTGAAACATACGGATTGTCAGGTAGGAGCTCAGCTTCGCACACACAGAGTGGTGTACATGTTGAATAGAACGTCTGTGGGCTCATATTGAACTCTGTGTACAGACCAAGACTTTCTATTGAGTCTGAACATCACTATGGGTGCATGCTCAGACAGGAACTGAGTGCTTCTGCCTGACAAACTGCTTGTTTTAGAGCAGCTTTTTAAGTGATTGGTTGGGGTCTCTGAACCTTTAGCGCTACAGATCTGCAGTACCTTTTAGGTAGCACCTATTATTAATAAATAAATAAATGGGATACAGTCTTCAAACTTTACGCATGTGCAAAGCCATGTACGTGGAGGCTGTACCAAGGCACAAGATATCTCTGCAGCTGTGAAGTTACAGACCCATATGCATTCTAGGGGAGATTTACTAATCCACCTGTTCTACCTTACACCAGAGTAATGTGTACAGTGTGTGGGGAGTAGAGCTGGAGTGACAGAGGCTTCAGATCTATAGTGTAATTTTCATATCAATTTAAATGCTGATTTGATGTGGACTGACCATGTAAAGATATTACTGGACTTGCCCTTAAAAGCGCTACATGGACATAACTAGTTTGGGATGTGAAATCCTGCTGAAAGATTCCCTTTAAAGAGCAGCTGCAAACATTATGGAGAGCATTGGAATTTTGTTAAAAGTAAATCAAAAACATTAAAGGGGACCATTATTCTGTACGGAGCACTATGTGGGGCCCATTATACTGTATGGAGCACTAAGTGGGGACCATTATACTATATGGAGAACTATGTGGGATCCATGATACTGTATGGAGCACTATGTGGGGCCGTTATACTGTATGGAGCACTATGTGGGACCAGTATACTGTATGGAACACTTTTAGTGGCCATTATACTGTATGAAGCACTATCTGGGACTGTTATACTGTATGGAAGGCAGTGCAGGGCCCCATTATACTGTATGGAAGACTTTGTGGGGCCCCTTATACTGTAAAGAGCACTTTTTCTGGCCATTATACTGTGTGGAGGCCCATGTGGGGATTACAGTTGGAGAATCATACTGTGATGGGGTCATCATACGGTGCATGTGGAGGAATTCACTGTGGGGGTGTCTTACTGTGTTTGGGGGCATTTTTGTTGACATCATACTTTATTATCTGTAGTATTCAAGGTTTTTTATCCTTTGTTATTACATATTTAAATTAGGTCATTGGACTATATGCTTTTTACTGTTCTTACATAACATATTATTCCAATATTTTATTCTAAGATCTATTAATTAAAATGAACTTTGTTCGTGGGACAACCCCTTTAAGTTTGTTTCTATAAGAAAAAGTTGATCATTATATTTGATAATAAGGAAAAACTTCCTCAATTGTAGACTTTGTTTTATAATAAACATTAAGGTTGGCCACGGCTTTGTCCAAGCTTTTCATTTTCTGTGTATTTCAGTTTGACGTCCCTGCTCTACATCAACTGCTTTTTCAGAGAAAATATAGTCTGAAGAGTGGAAATGGACCATAGGCGGAGACGAGACTAGTCCAGCGCCTCCTCCGGCCGGCTTCTCCTGCATTGCTCTAGGTGTTTCCCTATGTACACACACACACACACGGGAGAGACCTGTCAATCACCTGGAGCAAATCAGAGTGAAGCCCTAGTCTCTGCCTATTGTTGGAACATTTCAGAGAAAAACATATCTTACTGCATTTGTGCAATTGGGCTCTGATTCATGGTGCCCTTGCTATGAGCACTTTTTCTGAAATGCTGCAGAGTAAAACATACAGGGCTGCAATAAATCAGCCAGTGTCTGATTCATGCTGCCTCTGGTCCGGGCAGCATGAATTTGTTGGGTTCCATTTAATACCATACAATTAGACAGCATTTTTATGATATTATCCTTGGACCTAAACTGATAAAATTACAAGCAAGCTCTAACTGTTGTATCCCATTATTTCTTTCCATAAATGTATATGTCAGCTGGTATATATACACTGCTCAAAAAAAATAAAGGGAACACTTAAACAACAGATTATAACAGAATATAACTCCAAGTAACTCAAACTTCTGTGAAATCAAACTGTCCACTTAGGAAGCAACACTGATTGGCAATCAATTTCACATGCTGCTGTGCAAATGGAATAGACAACAGATGGAAATTATTGGCAATTATCAAGACACACTCAATAAAGGAGTGGTTCTGCAGGTGGGGGCCACAGACCATATCTCAGCACCAATGCTTTCTGGCCGATGTTTTGGTCACTTTTGAATGTTGGTTGTGCTTTCACACTCGTGGTAGCATGAGACGGACTCTACAACCCACACAAGGGGCTCAGGTAGTGCAGCTCATCCAGGATGGCACACCAATGCGAGCTGTGGCAAGAAGGTTTGCTGTGTCTGTCAGCGTACTGTCCAGAGACTGGAGGCGCTACCAGGAGACAGGCTAGTACACCAGGAGACGTGGAGGGGGCCATAGGAGGGGAACAACCCAGCAGCAGGACCGCTACCTCCGCCTTTGTGCAAGGAGGAATAGGAGGAGCACTGCCAGAGCTCTGCAAAATGACCTCCAGCAGGCCACAAATGTGCATGTGTTTGCACAAATGGTTAGAAACCGACTCCATGAGGATGATCTGAGTGCCTGACGTCCACAGATGGGGGTTGTGATCACAGCCCAACACCGTGCAGGACGCTTGGCATTTGCCACAGAACACCAGCATTGGCAAATTCGCCTCTGGCGCCCTGTGCTCTTCACAGATGAAAGCAAGTTCACGCTGAGCACATGTGACAGACGTGACAGAGTCTGGAGACGCCGAGGAGAGAAATCTGCTGCCTGCAACATCCTTCAGCATGACCGGTTTGGCAGTGGGTCAGTAATGATGTGGGGTGGCATTTCTTTGGAGGGCTGCACAGCCCTCCATGTGCTCCCCAGAGGTAGCCTGACCGAGATGAGATCCTCAGACCCCTTGTGAGACCATATGCTGGTGCGGTTGGCCCTGGGTTCCTCCTAATGCAGGACAATGCCAGACCTCATGTGGCTGGAGTGTGTCAGCAGTTCCAGCAAGATAAACGCATTGAAGGTATGGACTGGCCCTCCCGTTCCCCAGACCTGAATCCGATTGAGCACATCTGGGACATCATGTCTCGCTCCATCCACCAACGTCACGTTGCACCACAGACTGTCCAGGAGTTGGCGGATTCTTTAATCCAGGTCTGGGAGGAGATCCCTCAGGAGACCATCCGCCGCCTCATCAGCAGCATGCCTAAGCATTGTACTGTAGGGAGGTCATACAGGCACGTGGAGGCCACGCAAACACAACTGAGCATCATTTTGACTTGTTTTAAGTACATTACATTCCACTTTAATTTTGTGTGTGACTCCAAATACAGGCCTCCATTGGTTAATAAATTTGATTTCCATTAATGATTTTTGTGTGATTTTGTTGTCAGCACATTCAACTTTGTACAGAACAAAGTATTAAATAACAAAGGATGTGTTATTTGAGTGTTCCCTTTATTTTTTTGAGCAGTGTACATAACAATCATTTGGACTCCAGAAGCCGTACTAACACCACTCGGGATACATTATATTCTAAACTAAACTGTTATTCTTAGGATATGCATGGGATGAAAGGTTAAACAACTTCAACTGATAGTTTCTACTGTCTTATGCATGTTGTGCATCCCATACCTCTTCATCTAGGTATATATACATATCTCTTCTTCTGGTCTCATGGTGAATGTTAATCTCTCTCCAAGCTGTCATCACATTGGGGTTTCTTCTTATCTTTGTTGGACAAGTGTTGTTTTCTATCACCAGGGAGTAAAGAACCCATTTTGCTGTGAATTCCTTGATAACCTGCGCATTCCTTTACCATTGAGTAATTGAACATTGTCTCCATAATCTATAAGGCAACACATAAATATTGGGCAGGCTCGCAGCCTGTGCAAGATTTCTTCACTCATTCTAAATTCTTAAAGGAAGTTTATCTACAATCACATAGCATAGAATTTGAAGGGGAAAAATAAGTTTGCAGGCCTTGACCTTCTGTTGAGTGTCACACCTGCTGTGATACATTATTAGGAATGTGAAAAAACAGCTTACTACACATTATGTTATATTAAGTTATCATCCCCCCTTCACCAACCTCCTACGGTGGAAAATTTCAACTTTAAATTCTTTCATCAACTTTACACTTGTCAGTCTCTTCCAATACTCTATAATGCAAGAATTAAATGTTTTATTGGCATGCACCTTTACATAAAGGCTTTTCTCGTTTTGAAAAGTCATTTTCAAGATCCTGTTCTCATGGTCAGAGTGACGGGTGATCTCATTGTTGAGTACCTGTCCTGTCGTGTATTACACAACACTTTGATTTTAATGGGCGTTCTTCTGCGGTGATACTGAAAAATTAGGGTATGTCCACACACTGCGTTTTTGCAACATTTTTCAGTGCTTTTTTTCCCGTGTGTTTACAGTACCAGCAAAGTGAATGAGATTTCTGAAATATCATGCTCTTGCTGCTTTTTTTCATTATGTATTTTAACCATCATTATATTTTTTTCAGATCTACAGCATGTTAATTCTTTTAGCATTTTTGCAAAATTTTTCACCCATTCAAACAAATGCATAAAAACGCAAGTAAAAAGGCAACGAACATGCAAGGAAAAACATATAAAAATACATAATAAATGCGAGTTTTGTACCCTGTGTTTGTCCTGCCAAGAGATGGGTTTTAGTGCAGAACAAAATGCTCCAAAAACTCAACATGTGCACATGCTTACCTCGTAGATTATATCACCGGCCACTTTGTGATCAGGTTGTTGTCAATAGACCATTTTAACAAATAGCGATAGTTTAAAGCTGAGCTCCTCTTTAATGTTCACATTTCTGTCTGTCGGTCACTTTCAGTCTTACTTTACGTATGGGCCTGTGGGACTTTGCATGACTATTCTTGCATGTGTCTGATTGCTTGTCTAGACACTGGCTCACTTTTGACTTTTACCTTTAGGTAAAACGCTGGGTCATGGTGCTTTCGGGAAGGTGGTGGAAGCTTCTGCTTTTGGCATTGATAAAGGTTCTACTTGCAAAACAGTTGCTGTTAAGATGCTGAAAGGTATTACTTTCAATTGGGTTTTTAACAGTGGAAAAAAGTTGGATTCAAAGTCATAAATCATTCTCATGAGCTACGGTCACCTAGTAATTGTAGGGAACCTACACTACTTGTATATTTAGTATAGTTACTCTAGTATAAATTATTTTTTCCTTTTAAAGAGTAACCGTCGTTTTCATTTTCATTTTTATAAATCAATTGTACACATGGAAATAAGCAACTTTGTAATAGATCTTATCAGAGAAATCTGCTTCTTTATCCTCCTGTACTGATCATTCGCTCTCAAAATTCTCAATTCAAAATTCTCAATTCATGGATAACATCTGGATTCTGTGAATACAGACTTTCCAATGACTGAGATAGGAGATGGCAGTTGGTGTTCATAAAGTTCTATGGAAAACTGTAACTGTCGTTCCAGGAGAACTTACAGCAGAATGTCTGTGTCTGCCTCTAGCTCCTCTCTCCTCCATAAAATTGTAAAAGCACCAACCGTCATCTCCTATCTCAGTAATGGGGAAATCTGTTTTTACTAAATACAGATATTACAGATTTTATCCATGAATTGAGAGTGAAAGGAGATTAAAAAAGTAAATTTCTCTGATAAAATCTGTTACAAAGTTTCTTATTTTCATGTGTACTATGGATTCATGAAATGAGACTATTACTCTTTAAGTGCAGGAAAAAAATAGTTGCCTGGAATATCTTTTTCTCGGCCAAACCCTTCTGTGGTACATCTGGAGAAAATAGTTGAATGTGCAATATTCATTTTTAATAAACACAAAAGGATCGTCTAAATTCCAAGACCTCTGTAACATTTACTGAGCATGAACACATCAGTCAGTCTCAAGTAATGAATCTTTTTTCTGTACCGTGCACTGGGCACTTACCGTACAGCACATTTGTGACATGTCTGGAGCCCACATTTTTTTCTGTATGTTGCCACTAAATAAATTACATCCTACAAACGCGAAGCAGAAAAAGAAGACGACTTATGAGCGTGTCGGGCAAGAGGTTTTTCTTTGTCTCGTCTCGTGATGTCCCTCCTTAAACCTAAACAGGATTTTGTGTGCCTTGTAAAAATATCCCATTGTGCGGAGATGACTATGTCCTGTTTATGTTAACAGAGTGTGCAACAAACAACGAATGCAAAGCTTTAATGTCCGAACTGAAGATCCTTATCCATATTGGCCATCACTTGAATGTTGTTAATTTACTGGGAGCTTGCACCAAGCCAGGAGGTAAGTTACTAGCCAGTCTTAACCCATTCGTTTCCTGCACAGTGAACCTTCTATCTTGCTACACAGAATCTACAAGACCTTTGAGTCAAGACTTGACGTTGAAAATTCCAAACAAATAACTTAATCACATGGCGGCATTAATTGCAGACCAATTACTAAATTCTTAAGTAAATGTTCCTGGGTCGATTGAAAAACATGAGCTCAGATTCATCAAAGTCTATTTCTGTGCTGTACACGCACATTGTTGAGAAATTTCTCATTGAAATTTTTACTTTGATGATTTTCGGTTGTGGTATGTCTATAAAAAAAAAACCACGATCATTTGTTGAAAGAATATTCCCATAAAAATTGTTTGTTCGTTACCTAGTGTGATTGAACATGCATGGACAGGTTGAACTATAGTAACGTCCAACATGGGGTAAAATGGCGGCATCAGCAAATTGAGTCTTCACCAAGATATTTGTTCATTCAATGGTTTTTCAACCATCAAACTACTCGGGCGGACGCAGACAGAAGAGGGTTCCCGTGAAAGAACAATACATGGGCCCTATGCAGCCCAATAACTCATCACAATGAATAATTCCACCTGCTTTCAAGATAATAGTGGGCTCCCTTACTACTTGGGTTCCTGTGCAGCTGATATGTCAACCCCTGAACCTACCCTTATCTAATGTGCGTGATCTGGCAATTTAGACAATTGATAAATATCTAATGCTGGCCATACACATGGGATAGCTGTGATCAAACAGATATTTCTTCCAGGCTCCCAATACCCATGAGTGCGTTTGGCTCAGTGTAGAGTTTATGTGTTTTCAATGTGTGGGAGAGGAGAGGGAAGCTGCCACACGCCTCTAGCAGTGGGTTTTATCCCTGGAAAATAAAGGATTGGGCATTGAAATTCCAACTGACATCATCTGTTGGGGGATAGTCAGGAGACACCCCATGAACAGGTGCTCCTCACAAAATCAGAATATCATCAAAAAGTTAATTTATTTCAGTTATTCAATTCAAAAAGTGAAATTCATATATTCTATAGAGTCATTACACACAGAGTGATCTATTTCACATGTTTATTTCTGTTAATGTTGATGATTATGGCTTACAGCCAATGAAAACCCGAAAGTCATTATCTCAGTAAATTAGAATAATTAAAAAAAACACCTGCAAAGGCTTCCGAAGCATTTAAAAAGGTCCCTTAGTTTGTTTCAGTAGGCTCCACAATCATGGGGAAGACTGCTGACTTGACAGATGTCCAGAAGGCAGTCATTGAAAGACTCCACAAGGAGGGTAAGCCACAATAGGTCATTGCTAAACAAGCTGGCTGTTCATAGAGTGCTGTATCCAAGCATATTAATGGAAAATTGAGTGGAAGGAAAAAGTGTGGTAGAAAAAGGTGCACAAGCAACCGGGATAACCTCAGCCTTGAAGTTTTCACAATCAGTGATGGTATGGGGAGCCATGTCATCTGCTGCTGTAGATCCACTGTGTTTTATCAAGACCAAAGTCAGAGCGGCCGTCTAGCAGGAAATTTTAGACCACTTCATGCTTCCCTCTGCCGACAAGCTTTTTGGGGGTGGAAATTTCATTCTCCAGCAGGACTTGGCACCTGTCCACACTGCCAAAAGTACCAATACCTGGTTTAAAAACAACAGTATCACTGTGCTTGATTGGCCAGCAAACTCGCCTGACCTTAAGAGGTATCAAGAGGAAGATGAGAGACACCAGACCCAACAATGCAGACGAGCTGAAGGCTGCCATCAAAGCAACCTGGACTTCCATAACACCTCAGCAGTGCCAAAGGCTGATCGCCTCCATGCCACGCTACATTGATGCAGCAATTGATGCAAAAAGAGCCCCGACCAAGTATTGAGTGCATTTACTGATCATACATTTCAGTAGGCCAACATTTCGGATTTTAAAATAATTTTTCAAGCTGGTGTTATAAAGTAGGCCGGGGTCACACTTAACGTATCAAAAATCGGTCCGAGTCTCCCTGCTGAGAGTTGCACAAATGTTCTCCGTATGGTCATCCGTGTGTAATGCGTGTGACATTAGTATGGCTTTACAGTTATCACTGATTTTCCTCATTTAATTAAATGGCTCAATGGGCTGAAATGAGGAAAATGTGTGCGTATTTGTTGCAAGCTACACTGATGGTCCATGTGGTGTCCGATTTTTTTCTCGCACCCATAGACTTGCATTGGTGACACTCAGGCGATATATGCGTACAGTCGCAACATGCTGCGATTTCTCTCGCACGCAGAATACTCCCGAGAAAAAAACGGTGATGGGAGCTGCCCCATAGATTAACAATGGTCCGAGTGCAATGCAATGATTTCTCGCATAGCACTCATCCGTATTCAATGCTAGTGTGACCCCAGGCATATTCTAATTTACTGAGATAATAATTTTCGGGTTTTCATTGGCTGTAAGCCATGATCATCACCATAAACAGAAATAAACACGTGAAATAGATCACTCTGTGTGTAATCAATCTATGTAATATATGAGTTTCACTTTTTGTATTGAAGAACTGAAATAAATTAACTTTTTGATGATATTCTAATTTTGTGAGAAGCACCTGTAAATCAGATGGCTGGCTAGTCCCACCTAAACTGGAGGGTTCAACTAACATTCCTCTAATGTATATGGAGAACTTAAAAGTCACTTCCCAACTCTTAAAACACCTGGGGGAAATTTCAGTACAGCGTTGCCAGCAGATTGGTCCTGTCCACTCCTGACCCTTCAAGTATGCGCCTTGAGGTTTCAATCAGCCTTGCATCAAATTAAGCCAGGAAGATAGTGCCGACCCCTCTGGCAATTTGGATAAAAGGCCATAGCTTTTATTCCATATACTCACAAAAGATCAAAGTTTAAATCCACATTTTGTATTAAAATACATGTGGCGCATTGATCATCTTGCCCAACCCAGAACTTTGCCCAAAACGTCTTTTTCTGGATCGTGAACAGTGCATCTCCATAGTATATGTTAATCTCCACTTGCATGATCATTATAATATAACTTTAACACCTATAATATCTGTTTCCTTCTCTTATCTAAACTGGAAACTTCATGTTCCTTCTTGATTCCAAAAACAAGAGTCTGGTCTATGTACAGCTTCAAAATATTAATCCGTAATGATTACGAAAACCATAAAAATAGTGATAATTTTTCAGGGGTGAAGGCAGGAGCATACCAAACCTTAGTAAGACATCAGATTATGAGTGTACTTGGACTTTAGTGCTGCGCTTGTCTTGATTTATTGCATTAACAAGATGTAAAGGAACTTTTGGTGCCTGCGTCACAGAGGAAGAGACAGAGTGAATGTGAAGATAAGATTTGGAGTGGCAGAGCGTTTGTGTGAACAGTTGAGATGGATCTGCAGCACGCTGTCTGTCACTCCTGCCAAACAAAAACATGTGCACGGAGCCAAGTGTGGGAGCATGATGTGCTGTGCTGCGCTGCGCTGCGCACGGAGGCAGGATGTTCATGCAGAAGTCGAAGAGGAACGCATCCCTCGTCTACAGTAGTAGAGAACAAGACTTTTATGTATCTTCAAGTGAGATCTTGAGATCTCAGGAAATAACAAGCAGCCTTTTTATAGTTAATATGCAACACACAAAAAAAAATCTTAAAAAGCGAGGAAAAAAAACCCCCAATGGATAAGCTCTTATATATTCCCAAAGAGAAAACAAAATAAAAACATGTAGAAAATAAGTTTAAATTCTACACTCGTGAATTTAGAAGTAAAAATTAAAAAAAAGTGTTAATTTACCTCTAATATGTTTTATGTCTTCAACAGGACCACTGATGGTTATTGTGGAATATTGCAAATATGGAAACTTGTCCAATTATTTACGAAGCAAACGAGGAGATTTCATAGCATACAAGGTACAGATACATTACCTGTATTGTTATTATACCGTATAATGTATTGGAACATGAGCTAAATTGTACGTTGCAAATTGAACATGAGCTAAATTTACAATTGATTAACGTCAACCATACAGCGTGATCTACATGTGATTTGAATGACACAGCTTTCTTTTAGGAAAGCCTAAAAGGGTTGTTTGCTTTAGGAAACATATTTTGAAATATCATAAGGAACGTTCACATATGGAGAATTTGTTCGGGAATTTTGGTTGTGCAATCCAGACCAAAATTCTGCAACCAAGTACAGTAGAGTGTTAGTGAATCAGCTTTCATAAATCCTATTCGCTCACAGAATAAAAATCTCCTACAGACTTTAGACATGCTACAAATTTTCAAATCTGCAACACGCCCGATCTGTTATTGAGGTATGGCAATGCAATGAATGTGATCCACGGTCATATCATATCCATGCAGGGTTGGACTGGCCCACCAGAGAACCGGAGAATTCACCAGTGGGCCCTGGCTTCTCTTTCAGGAGAGTTTATAGTGCAAACCTTGCAGCTGCTATGAGGCTCTTGAGTGGAGGAGAACCTGGCTCCACGATCAGGATTTTAATCAGCAAGCAGAGTCGAATCCCAACATTATGTATCTTATGGCGATACCACTTGATACAATGCCTGATAAAAACTAGTCTAGGTTGGAAAAAACTCTTTAGTGATAATTCATTGGTTTTGTACCCATGAAAGGTGTGCCCTCAGAATTAAGTCCTGTGATGGGCCCAATGTTCTTCAGTCTGACACTGTATCATGTCTAGTCATGGTATTCTGACTTAAAGCTTCCATGCATATCTGAAAAAGGTTGTCTCTTTTCTGTCCATATTCATCCATACTAATCTAAAGTTTTTGTGGTCAACCTCACTCTCTCTTGACAAATGATCTTTTTAAAAAGTAGATAAACTACCACCAGAGGTGTCTAGCAGCCAAGTACTCCTCACTCCAAATTCAAAGCTAACACATGCACACTTAGCCAAACCGAGCATGCATGTGTGTAGGCAGGAGGTCAGGATAGCTGTTGGCCAAACGACTATCCTGCCAATCACTATTGAAAGTACGTAACTAGCTTTAGAAAAAGGTTCCTTGTTCAGAAGTGGCATTTTTAAAGAGGAACTAGTAAGAACATTTTTTCTAAAGGTCTAGGCAGGTCCAAACATTAGATGGGCGGTACTTTGATTTCACAGGGTATTATGAAATGTTTTCTATGGAGTAGTGTTGCAGAGGAGATCAATATTTGCTGCTGGATTTTGTGAATGGCCAGTAACTCTTCTAACAATATTGTTTGGTCCAAAAATATACATATCCATTAAATTGATAGGTAAATAACATGAGATGCTGTCACGGGTGTGTCAGAGGCTGCAGACAGTCACACTGCATCTTGCTGCAGAAGGTCACAGTAGTTTGCTTTGCAGAATTCTTCCTGGTCCTTCTGACTCTAGGACCCAATGGCAACCTCCACCCTGGCTCTAATTGACACACCTGGACCTGGGTGTTATAGACTCCCAGCCTGCGGCTGGAAGTTTCCGGTGATGATTCCATGCCCCACTGTTGAGGCTTGGGGCATTCTCTCCTTCCCTATGCAGGGCTTATCGCCAGGGTGAGGCAGGTAGGTTCCTTCTCGGCGATAGATCTGCCTAGGAGTCTCCACTCTCCCCTTCCCTAGTGTTGCACTTAGTCTTTTGACACTGTGTGTGGCAGATGCAGAGAACAGATAAAAAAAATCACATTATATTGAGTAATATTGTACTAAGTACCTTGTATCCTTATGGGTAACTCTAGGTTTTTGGGGAGGGGATAACTCCAAAAAATAAAGTATGCAAAAAAGTGTTTATCTTAGAAATTAAATTTTCTGCCAGTAGAAAACTTAAGGCTATGTCCCCAAGATGAGCTTTTTGTGAGTTTTTTTTTATTGTAGAAAAAATGCAAGTAACCTCTTTTACTCAATGGATGCAGAAATGGTGCAGAAAATCTGCAACATCAAACGCTCATCATGTGAACATAGCCTTAAAGGATTAAATGCAGGGCAGTCATCTTCTGCCCTTTTTCACCTTTTCTCTCATGGAGCTTGAATTATAATTATATATTGCTGTAATCTGATTTCTGTAGGGGGTAAACTGAAGTTGGGTGTCTTGTAATCTCACTACTTATAGACACTTCTACATTCTGTTGATCTGAGATGTAAAGAAATAAATACAGGCAGAATATTCCTCTCTCCCAGTACCACAATGCCTTTAGAGACACAATGAACAGTTAATCGGTGACCTGAAATGAAATCATTTCTCTTATTTGGCACATTATCTCATGTTTTTCTTTATGAAATCATTAAGTGTTTAGTGCCTGTCAATTTCATGGCACACAATGACATTTATCCAGGCCTGTGGCCAAATTTCCCATGGAAAGCCTTTGTCTCCCTCCCTGCCCCTGCTGGGGCTCGCTGACAGTTTCCATATGGCCGCAGCCCAGATACGTGGTTAGGCCTGTTACAATGACACTGATAGGAGATGTTTGTGCGTGAGGGAGTGTGAAATTTGTAGGATGGCAAGCTTTAACTTTTACCTCAGATTTGTGTGTCATCTACTGAATCAGGAGACCTCCTTGACCTTACTTTACCACATATAGCGTCGCTGACCTCCATACAGGAGGCCGTTATGTAATGTGGTTGGGTTGTTGGCGCTAAATACTTTGCGTTCATGAAACCCGAATATCATCCCAATCGAGCACTCTGCTTTGATAAGCTGCCATTTACCTTACTAGCAGAGCTGTTTTGCTCTGCAGCCCCATATTATTGTACCCCAAGAAGTGTTATCTGGGCTGCAATGGCTCCCTGGGAATATAAATATACAACAGCCCCTTTAGAAATGAGGAGGACAGGGACTCTAGGGCCGCATATAGATGTATTCACCATAGCTACCAATCCGAGCTGAACTTTCATTTTACCACAGCAGTGTATTAAATGAATGAGGCCCATCATAGCCTTTCCTTCCAGAGGAGTAGTACTCCTTGTGGAGAGCAGTCGTATTGTGTGGGTGATTGTGTCAAACATGCCTATTAGATTTAATATAAAATTGCGATAATAGAGAGCTATGTACACACAGGCTCAGTCACAGAAACACGCCACTCTTTTACTGATGTATCTACGTATCTTCCCACACCAAATAAAACTAGCATACAGGATTTGGTGTGAAAATGGAATAACAAAGGATCCCTGACAAAAAAAAAAAAATAGACAACCATGTGTTCATTGTTATAGACATCCAGGAGAGGATTATGAGAAGCATGAGGAAATCGTTCCAAAAATGATCCCAGTATGCGCACGTGAGCGGAGCGATCTACTGAAATTACTTCACCTGAAGTCATTCTGAGTCCGGTAGAGGCATAAACACAAGATGGTGCTACTGAATATGATCCTGTTATAATACATAATGCCAGATGAAGTGTGGCTCCATCAAACTTAGTGTGTTAATTCACAAAACAATAGGCACTGGCACCTAGTGATGAGTGAATGTGCTCAGACAGGGGCGGACATATCATTGGTGCAACAGGGGCCCAAGAGGTAAGGGGGCCCATTTATACCTCCAAAGCAGGTGCAATTTTGCATTTTTAGGAGATCTTGGGCTGCAAATGGCCCATGTATTGTTCTTGCACACGGGCCCTTTTCTGACTTTTTCCACCAGTGTACTCAGATAAGGTGTTATACGAACAGTCTCAAATGCTAACCGAGTGTCTTCGGCGTGCTTGAATAATATGTTTGAGTCCCCGCACCTAAATGTCTCGTGGCTGTTCGACAGCCGCAACACAAGCAGAGGTAGCGTAATAAACAGGAAATCCCTCCATGTGTTGCGGCTGTCGAAGAGCCGCGGGACATGCAGTCGTGGGGACTAGAACATATTATACGAGCACACTGAAGACGCTTGGTTAGCCCATGAGCATACTCGGATAATACCTTATCCCAGCACATTTGCTCATCACTACTGGTACCCAGAAAGGTGACACAGGATGCGCCGGCAGTCACTTCATGATCCAAAAATCATCACTTGGCATGCTGCTATGGATGCACAGATCATGGCAATATTTTGTGACCAGAATCCATGTGCACAGCCACTTCTATGCACAGCTCATACGAGCATTGTTTCTTCCAGCAAGAAACATGGTTCTCTTTTTTTGTGGCCCACTCTGTATATAGTTATCTGAAACTGAACATATGTTGTGCAAATGTGCTGAGACTGAACCATACTGAGCTACAATTCCGTACTTTAAAGAGCACTTTAAAAGAGTCACAAAGAAGAAAAAGCCAGCTCAAATCCAGTACAAAAATGAAGAAAATCCAGCTCCTTGCGATAAAATTGTAGACTTTATTTCATCATAGGTATAAAAGCATATATACAGCTCCTCTGGACCACAAGAGCTCAAAAGGACACAGACATGAGCTCATGTGGTCCGGAGGAGCTGTGTATATGCTTTTATACCTATGATTAAATAAATTCTACAATTTTATCGCAAGTACCTGGATTTTCTTCATTTTTGTACTTTAAAAGAGTGCAGCTTTCAATTTACCAGCACTATTTAACCTCTTCCTGCCCCCAATGTAAAGTACGTAATA
The DNA here is from genome assembly GCA_009801035.1 of Oophaga pumilio. Lineage (NCBI taxonomy): Eukaryota > Metazoa > Chordata > Amphibia > Anura > Dendrobatidae > Oophaga > Oophaga pumilio. Next base: position 190,026 of record VIAB01000711.1, read on the forward strand.
CTTAGTGCATGTGTATGATGGGTATGATTGAGTCCACCGCTCCATACCGGGCAGGTGAAAGCTGGGTTATACAGCCAGGCTAATAGCAGCAACTGGAGCTGGCTTAACCATTTAGATTTCGATGTCAAACAATGACAATGGCATTTAAAGTGTTGTTTATTGGCTGTGCAACTTGTATTTTAAAAATTATTTTAAAACTATGAACAAATCTTAAAAAACATAAATGCTTTAATCACCCCCCTTTTCTCAATACAACGGCAAAAAAAAAAATTATACCTGGTATTGCTGAATTCCAGAATTTCTGATCTATGAAAATATCCAATTAATTAACTTCTTTGATAAACAGATAAAAAAATCTGAAACACCAGAATTGCTGATATTTAGTGGTGGCACCTCCACCAAAAAATGCAATAAAAAGAAATCAAGACACTGTATGCACCCCGAAATGGTACCAAGAAAAAGCACGGCTTACTGTGCAAAAAAACAGTTTTCCATAGCTCCATCACCAACAAAATAAAGTCTTGGAACTCAGAAAAAGGCAACACAACATTATTTTTCTGTATTTATTCATTTTTTAGCAAAGTTATGAATGTCTTAATCCACTAACATATAAAAGAAGCTAAACATGTTTGGTATTGCTGTAAACATACTGACCTGGGGAATTATGCTGTTCAGTATTTTTTTACTATATACAGGTGCTTCTCAAAATTAGAATATCATCAAAAAGTTA
>VIAB01000711.1:196102-209098 GCA_009801035.1 Oophaga pumilio
ATTGGCAATAGTGGAGCACATTTCTAATGGGGATTTCACCATACCGTAATACATTACGGTATCATTCAAAAGTGCAATTCATCTTGCAAAAAACAAGCCCTCAAATGACTGTTGATGCAAAAATAAAAAAAGGGAGTAAATGAAAGAGCAAAAATGGCCGACTCCTATAGGGGTTAAAAAATAGATGAGCTCTGATTAGTCGCTAAGAGCAACTGAGGCAGTTTTTCTGTTAGTATTGAACAGTAATTTGGGAGCAGTGAATAACTACGTAGATGGGAATTTCAGAATCTGGGAACTGGGGAGACTAGATCACAAGCAATATCAGCTTTAGCTGTGTATTACTGGCTGATCAGCTGGTTCTGCCGTAAGTTTAGTGGGTGAACATCCAGGGTTTGTTGTTACATGTTACACGCTGTTTCAGACATAAACAGCAAAGTGTATAGACACCACCAATCTAGTAAAATATCGAATTTTATTAGTATCAAAAGAGAATTTTTCATACAAAAATACAAAGTCGCCTATGAGGCACAGATAAGGGAAAAGACAAACAAATATAGTGTTGCGGTCCTGAATAAGATACCACAATACCACGAGGTGGGGGGTAATGCTCACAAAAATGTACATACATAAGTATAGCCTGCTGGATTATTAACAATACAAGATATGTAAAATACCATGTGTGTATGGAACTATGCTTCCACAATTAAAGCTGAGTCACAATAACAAATAGTATGTCTGAAGTAATCATAATAGTGTACCACGAGACGTTTATATACCTTTAATTCTTGAAATTTCAGGAAAGGTAAATTGAATATGTATGCAAGATGCATTCTGTTCTAATTTGTATAATTGATGTTACTCGCTGTTATACATCATTGTTGTGTTTTCTCAAATGTTACTTGACTGTATTGATCTTTGAGGGATGGTGCAAGCTCCATATATCTGTGTATGCTGACTTACAAAGCATTTATTATCCTCTGGGACATGCCCTAGTAGTGAAACACTGTTGTTTTGTAAACTCAGATTTTCTACTTTGATAGGAAACACTGATAAAAATGGAGCAGTAAAACATCTGCAGTTTTCAGGAGGTGGCTGTCAAATTTCAGCCTGCAGGGGGGCAAACACACAGCGCTGGCCCATTAGTCTATTTACGACTGACATTAAAAGACACTGAACGGCGGTTCTTTCATGTTATTTATTATGCTTTGCTTATATACCACCATTAATTCCACAGTGCTTTATAGATATTATCACCACTGTCCCCATTGAGGCTCACAATCTAAATCCCCTATCAGTATGTCTTGGAGTGTGGGACGAAACTGAAGGAAACCCACGCAGAAACTGATTTTCCCTTTTTGTTAGTAGGGTTCCCCCATTAAAATAATGATCACAGAATGCCCCGCTGTTGTGATCTCCATCATAATATCTTTGCAGCCCCACCACAAGAAAAAAGACAAATGACATAATTCCCATAGGGTCGTCTGTGTAATGTCTGAACATGCTGAGTCCTCCATAGTTAGATACTATCCTTTGTAGCCTTTCTCCATTCCGGGTTATTAATCACAAATCCCATCTGTTAGCCCAGAATTTCTATAAGGGCTATTTTGAAAAATGTGTTTTTTTTTAAACCAGACTTCTCTTCCATGGAACCAAGACCAATAAACAGACCCAAAAATACATGAGAGCAACCTCATGGTCATTCTGTGTGCTATGGACTCCAAACAGCCTTTTGCAGCGGCATCTGTAGTAAAAAAGATACTTGCGTGGCGGACATTCATGTGAATGGCGGTCTACCTAACACATGGAAGGCTTGAGAGCAGCTTTGCTTTGTGTCTCATAGAGGGTATTGCAAACTGAAGATCCTTTTTGTGGTATTCATATGCCCTAATAATCTTTAAGAACAAAACACTTTCCACGAAGGTGGACAAACTTTAAACCATGCATACGTGTGGGTGTGTGGTTTATTGTTAAAAAAAATGTGTGATTTAGTTTTTTCCTTGTCCCCAGTCCCAGGAAGCAGAAAAATCAGCGGATGACTCAAACAGCGACCTCTCCGAGTTAATTAAGAGAAGGTTGGAAAGCGTGGCCAGTACAGGCAGTTCTGCAAGCTCAGGATTCGTAGAAGACAAAAGTTACAGTGACTCAGAGGAAGAAGAAGAAGGTAATTAGAAAAACTAATGATAATATACTGTATGGGTGGGAAGCAGGTTAAGTTCTTTTTTTTCCTGGAGGTAAGAAGGTACGGGAAAAAAAGTTCTTAGTATGCAAATATTTTGTGCGTGTGTGTGTCTAGTATTTCCATAATTGGCGGTGAGCCAGGTTGCATGGTGGATCTGTCATTTCCTCTGTCCTTTTACTGTGCTAGAGTTTGAGTTAGAATTTGAGCAATAGCGTCATAGCCATACAGCTTGCATCTTCTCATTATGTTTTTTAGGACTTTTTCATGCTTTTGGTTTACCTTTCACACTACAAAAATAGAATGATGAAATTGGCACATTGGTATTTAAGGCTAAAAAAAATTAGGAGCTCCACTGGGGACATGAGTGATGTCAATCTATGGACAGTACTAGAGATTAGGCTGGTGCTAAAAAAAAATAAAAGGAAATAAACAAGTTTATGCTTTGGGACTGTAACTTCATTGAATGGACGTTTTCTTCGATATTGTTCAGTCTTATTCCCATTATTATTACTATTGCCTAACCAATAATGTGTATTTTATGTGTATTCAACATAGAATCCATAGAAACAATGTAAATTGTAGCCATCCTTTATTCACTAGATAACTGTTTCTATTAAGGGGTCCCTTAAGCCTCAAGGGTTCTTACAAACTGTCCCAGGGGTCCCCTGAAATGTAAATGGTTGCCGTAAAAAGAAGCAAGCAGTTGTGCTGTGCAGGAAGACTGATTGCTGAAGCTGACTAATTCCCCATAGTGTGTCACTAAGTCAAGGAAAGAACTGTGCCATGAAGGCAACGTGATAGACTTCACTCTGGGAACACAGTGGCTGTTACTCCTAAGGGGGCACTTTCATTGAACAAACTATATTTTATACAATTTAAAGGAGCACTCTGAACAAATGTAAGACATAATTTGTTGCATCCCTAAAACACAGCCTATGACAGTGATTCATTAGGTCCCTTTCACAAGTCCTTGTCTCCGGTACATGTGGTGACAGTTTTCACACGTACCAGAGACACGTACTCACATAGACCCATTGAAATGAATGGGTCTGTGCACATGTGATTGTGTTTCCACGGACCGTGCGTCCGTGGGCAAAACACGCTGATATGTCCGTTTTTTGCCGTCACCAAGGACGGCAAAACGTCCCGCACACGTGCACACAGAGAACACACATTAATGTCCTTGTGTGCACGGATGGCCGCCGGGGAAGAAGCGCTACAGTAAGCGCTCTTCCCCGGCAACAGGTGCTGAAGCCGGCTCCAGGAATTCCCGGCACAGAGCTCAGCGAGTCCACGCCCGGCTCTGCCTCCTGTCTGCGGGACTCCATGACCCACAGCAGAGATGGAGGAGCCGGCTCAGAGCTCCTGCAGCTGGAGCCCTCCTGGTATCCTCCGCTGTGTGCTCCCCTCTCAGACGGTCACCGGCAGAGCAGGGGAGAATGACAGCCGGCTTCAGCACCTGCCGGCGTGGAACAGCACTTAGTGTGGCGCTTCTTTCCCACCGGCTGTGCCACACGTAGTACACACGGACATGGATATCTCCGGTACCGGAAATATACGGACACATGAAAGGGGCCTTAGAGATATTCCCTCTTTGATCTTCCTTGAGTCCTAGTGCCATGTACTGACTCATCAGAACCTACAGAACTAAGCACAAAGAACACAGCACAGTGGACTACAGTAGTTTACCTGAAATACTCTTTAAGTTTTATTGCAACTCTTGGAAGTAGTACAATCTGGAATGTGGCCCTCGTACCAGAAATGGTTGTACACCCCCTGATCTATATCAAACAACAATTATAATCATTATTATTCTATTAAGAGAAATATGACTGCTGCCAAGAAAGTTGATGTTCTGATGACAGTAACGTGTATGATTCAAGTATTGATGACTTGGCAGAATAGACATTCTATTGCTGGGAATGATTGTGTTGTTGTTGGCATTGTCTAGAGAACATTTTGCTATAAGGATATATTTTCTTATATGCATGTCGGTCGTCATAATGCAATAATAACTAAATCACTGGTTTTATAAGATTTCTAATTTCATACTTCCAGTAGATCAATGCTTAGGCACAGAAGTGCATTCCCCTTCTATACGGATAACCTACATGTGATTAAAATGGTTCCTCGGTGGTTAACACTGTTTCATTCTAAAATTGAAGATCTGGGTTTGAATCTTATTCCAGACTATATCTACAATTTGCATGTTACTCTTATATTTTAGTGGATTTGGGTCTGGGTACTCAAGTTTCCTCCCACAGCCTACAACATACTGAGATTAATTGCGTGTCTTATGAAACTGTCACAAGTATATTTGTTTGAGAAAGTCAATTTTTATTGTGAATGCTACTAAGAGCAAGGATTGATGTGAGTGCCAATAGTATCTGTACAGCACTACAGAATAAGCTGGTGTTATATAAGCAGCTGGAAATAAATAATTGGTATAACCTTCTTACCAGCAGAGTTTAAATAACAGCAATGGCTTCTGTGGAGACACGAGGGTCAATAGGTGCTCTCGTCCACTGGCCCGGCTGTCTTTAGAAAGACCGCATGGACCAGGGCTCATACCACTGAACGCCCACACTCATTTCCCGTGGGCAGAATACTACTCCGACAGCACAGGTTGAGGGTAAAACAGTGGGGCAGTGATTTATTGAATTACCGATAGACAATAACATATAGAAGAGTTCCAGCAAATACACCAGATGATGCAAATGACAGAATCTCACAATTCCGCTGGCCTACCGGACTTACAGCATCTGCAACTTCGAGGCTTCCAGGACTGACTAGCCCCACCAGTGGCAACCCGCTTTTGGCGGGCACCCACAGACAGGAGGTAGAAACAAGCTTAGGAAGCTGACAGTCCATTGCGGTATGTGGCCAGGTGAACTGTTGTCCGAACTTGGCCTCTCCAAACATCTCCATGGGGCCAGGTGACCAGATGGTCCCAGCCTGGTTTCTCTGAACATCTTCATGGGGCTAAGTGACCTGATGGTCCCAACCTGGCTTCTCTGAACAACTCCATGGGGCTAGGTGACCGGATGGTCCCATCCTGGCCTCTCCAAACGTCTCAATAGGGCCAGGTGACCATATGATCCCAACTTGGCTTTTCCGAAAGTCTTCATAGGTTTAGTCATGGTCAATAGATCAGATCTGTATTCCTCGAGCTGGGGCCATGGACTCTTAAGCTGACTTCCTGTAGAGTTTCTCAACTCTTTATCCCTCCAGTTGGAACCATGGTGTCCTAGATGCTGTTCTATAGAGTCTCTTTGCAGAAGGATAAAGGTCCCTTTTTATACGCACATCTGTTTGTCAAGCCATCATCCATAGGTCAGGAGTAAGGTGGGATGAGGTTAACTCTCACTGTTTGAGTATTTAATCAATCTGCATAGTTTGTGCTTCACTGTTTGCAGGTCAACAAGCTACATGAGTTTATACAATGGGTAATCAACATATTAGCAAACATCGATTGCTCAATGACCATGCGTCCCTGTCTTCCAAGAATAGCAGCACAAAAAAAACTGTAGGAGCTGATATAATAGGTAGACAGCAGCCATTCAACAATTCAGAAAAATCAATTCAATCTACAACAAGAGTCAACGTTCACACTCATATGAACAATGGCCTATGTCTCTTGACCCACCAAATAAAAATAAATGTCTGGCCTAATTAAGAATAAATGCTGTGTCGTCACAGCTCCCATGTGCATTGTATAGATACAGGTGGTCTATGAATGTGTATGTATGTCTCCTGAATCTCCCCTTACATATGAAGTTGAGAAGATAAGGATCCTGCATATTGAATTTCACCAGCCGATCCTTTTGATTGTCCTGGCGATACTTCTCTGCCAGAAGGGCAAGGCCCCGACTTTCTCATTCTGCCAAACCGAACACTATTGTATATGATGGAGTCAGGAGAAATAGCTGTCAAAGGGAATCTGTCAATAGGGTTTTTCCTCTTAAGTCGCCTATATAGGCATGTAGGTCATAGCAAGTTGAATAAAATTATACTTTGATATTTGCAATCTGATGTCTTATTACACTGAAATCCATGTTTTGCTTATATGTAACTGGGCTGTTAAGATCTATGGGCTGGACACTGATCTCCCTGAGAATTTACCTCTCGAGATTGTAAATGAAAGGGGGCGTTACCAGTGTGAGACATGTAATGACTGACAGTCTGCTCTTCTGATCTACTTTTCTCACACTGGTAATGCCTCCTTTCATTTACAATAATCCCTGGAGGCAGATTCTGAGAGAGATCTGTGTGCCGCCCATAGATCTTAACAGCTCATTTACAACAATGTGGATTTTTCTGGGATAAGATGTTGCAGGTATCAAGGTATCATAGATAGGTCCTACTGAAAGATTCTGTTTAATTTCAAAGTAAAAGAAAGGCTGATGTTGTAAGTTGTCAGCCACTTTATAAATGGAAGCTTTGTGGTTTCTGTGATGTCTTGTAGTGACATCAGTTGCTGGAAACAGTTACTGGAATAGATACACACAATGGTGACATGTTTCTTACAGGCCAGTCTCCAACTCTGATATATATTCCCCTGCTCTTCTGTTTTTTATCACTTCTTTTATTAGACCTCTTTTTGGCTTATAAGGTCATTCCTGTTTGTTTAATAAAGAAAAAACAATGAAGTCGGCTTTTGCTTTGAACTACACAAAATGTGGAAGTCACATGCCAACCAGATGACTGCCCGACAAGCCGTAGCAGAAAATGTGTGCCCTGCTCTGTGAACTTCAAGGGTAAACTAATCAGAGCTTTTTATTCATGCTGAAAGGGGTACTCTTGTGCTTTATCAATCAGAACCATACTGTACCTCCATAGCCAAGCCTTGTCTGCTGAACTTTATATCCTGCAAAAAAAAAACTAATTTAAGGAAACAATTATAAAATAAATCTTGAGGAAAGACATTGGCTGGGAAACTGTACTGCTATTACTGACTTTTATGTCCTGAACAGCTCTCACTATTCTTCAGCAGTGATTTACACATTCGACAAAAATGTTTTTGTTTTTTTTTTTCAGATCCAGAAGATGTGAGCAAGAGACAGCTAACGATGGAAGATCTGATTTGTTACAGCTTCCAGGTGGCAAAGGGTATGGAATTCCTGGCTTCGAGAAAAGTAAGAATTCCAAAACAGAACAAACCCACCACATAACCTTTGCTTTCAGGCCAGTCTGCAAGCTAATGCATTTTCCCTCACCGCCAATGAGGTTACACTTCATCTTGTTTATGCTGGGATGTATTATTATTATTTAGTAAATGGAAAATGTAACTAAACATTTTTTTTTGCAACCACACTTTGTGAATTTCCATTTAATGTTACCAGAGGCCAAATATTTTGTATTTATTTTAGAATGCACGTTTTTGAACTATACAAGTATGCAAGTACACAGGCAAACTTTTCAGAGCACAAAATCATTTACTAGAACAAAAACATATTAAGAAGTAACTAAAATTTATTTTTTTTTTATTCTTTTTCAAAATTTTTAACTTTTCATGCTGGACAAATCATTTTGGGTATTTATCTTCATTCCTGTAAAAAATAAAATTGCATGTAAATGGTCTCCAAACTCCAAGTCTGTTAGCTGCATTGACTTCGTAGTCATTTTGGAGGCAAAGCTGTGAAAGGGTCAATCATCAGTTCTACAAATGTGAATGCTCTGATCAGAGTTTGAGCCAAGTGTCAGCATAGTGTGATCTGATTCTCTCAGATGACAGAACCATACATCCTACACTATGAGAAGAAGATGGAAAACAATATTTCTCCATCTTCTCCATTCTGCAAGTCCACGGAAATCGGACTGCACTCAGATGTCATCCGAGTGCATTTTTTCATATTTCGTGTTTGCAGCTATAGCGCTACAGTGTGCTACCTTTTTTTCTTGTATGTGCATGAGTTGGTGACTCTAGTTTTAGCACCTGTTCACATTGGGTCTATTTTTGGATGTGCCGGTCAGTTTTTTGATGTGTGTTCATTTACCTTCTGCCTGAGCACTCCACCTGCTGGTCACAAGTGTTTTAATTATACCAGGACCATTACCCCTCCACAGAGATGTAGATTTCAGTCTAGAGAGAGGATTCATATGTTCCCATGCAGACAGACTTTTCTAAGCGAGGATAGGCATTAGTTAGGACCTGATATATGAGAAAGCCTTAACGTGGCTTCCAGGTACACATAATTTGGCCATCTTATGCGCTAAGACTTCTCAATTTTTCATATTTCTAAGGCAGTGATGCAATTCATTTTTCATATTTCGTGTTTGCAAGCTATAGCGCTACAGTGTGCTACCTTTTTTTCTTGTATGTGCATGAGTTGGTGACTCTAGGTTTAGCACCTGTTCACATTGGGTCTATTTTTGGATGTGCCGGTCAGTTTTTTGATGTGTCATCCGAGTGCAGTCCGATGTTTTCCAGACACCAACAGACTTGAATGGGTGAGTGGCATTCAATTTCAAAGTGAAATAGCAGGATGTGCTCAATCGGAATCAGGTCTGGTGAACGGGCGGGCTGGTCCATAGCTTCAATGCCTTCATCTTGCAGGAACTGCTGACACACTCCAGCCACATGAGGTCTGGCATTGTCCTGCATTAGGAGGAACCCAGGGCCAACCGCACCAGCATATGTTCTCACAAGGGGTCTGAGGATCTCATCTCGGTACCTAATGGCAGTCACATGGAGGGCTGTGCGGCCCTCCAAAGAAATGCCACCCCATACCATTACTGACCCACTGTCAAACCGGTCATGCTAAATGATGTTGCAGGCAGCAGATCGCTCTCCTCGGCGTCTCCAGAGTCTGTCACATGTGCTCAGTGTGAACCTGCTTTCATCTGTGAAGAGCACAGGGCGACAGTGGCGAATTTGCCAATCCTGTAGTTCTGTGGCAAATGCCAAGCATCCTGCACGGTGTTGGGCTGTGAGCACAACCCCCATCTGTGGACGTCGTGAACTCAGACTATCTTCATGGAGTCGGTGTCTAACCGTTTGTGCAGACACATGCACATTTGTGGCCTGCTGGAGGTCATTTTGCAGGGCTCTGGCAGTGCTCCTCCTGTTCCTCCTTGCACAAAGGCAGAAGTAACGGTCCTGCTGCTGAGCTGTTGCCCTCCTATGGCCCCCTCCATGTCTCCTGGTGTACTGGCCTGTCTCCTGGTAGCGCCTTCAGCCTCTGGACACTACGCTGACAGACACAGCAAACCTTCTTGCCACAGCTCGCATTGATGTGCCATGCTGGATGAGCTGCACTACCTGAGCCACTTGTGTGGGTTGTAGAGTCCGTCTCATGCTACCACGAGTGTGAAAGCACAACCAACATTCAAAAGTGACCAAAACATCAGCCAGAAAGCATTGACACTGAGATGTGGTCTGTGGTCCCCACCTGCAGAACCACTCCTTTATTGAGTGTGTCTTGATAATTGCCAATAATTTCCATCTGTTGTCTATTCCATTTGCACAACAGCACGTGAAATTGATTGTCAATCAGTGTTGCTTCCTAAGTGGACAGTTTGATTTCACAGAAGTTTGATTTACCTGGAGTTATATGCTATTATTTAATTGTTCCCTTTATTCTTTTTGAGCAGTATATATATATATACTGTATATAATGAAAGCTTAGTTACTCATTAAATAAATAAAAACAGTTGTTACTTTTAAAATTGATGGCAATTCCTTTCTAATTCTTAAAATGTTTAATAATAAAAATGCATAATGAAAACACTTATAAACAGAAAGATTAAACATGAGATTTATCATAACTTATGAAAATGGAAATTATGGTGTTTGTCCATAGAGACTGTCCAGATCCCAACTTTCATATTCCATATGCTATTAAAAATGGAGAAAAAAACACCTCATATGTGACTACAGGCAATCTGTCCACTTTTTCCATGCACTAGTTTTTACATATTTTCACCAATGTGAAGTATTTGAATTGGATTGTCCCATAATGAAATATTGCATTACTGTGTCATTGGATAATTCTTATGGCGCTCCTTGCTGTTTAATTATTGTGAGAAGAAGCCTCTTTATTGCCTGACCTGGCCAATAGCAAAAGTGACTCTGCGCAGATTAAAGGGAATCTCTCAGCAGGTATTTGCTAAGTAATATGAGCCTGAGGTAGGGGCTGAGAGACTGATTTAAGTGATGTCACTTACTGAGTTGTGTGTTGTTTCAATATATAATAAGTGTTTTATGAGCAGGAGGTTATCACTGCAGGTTTATGTGATGAAACGGTGCACACACACGACGGCTGCTGCCGTCCGACCCAGTAAACTGCAGGGATTTATAATTATCCCACTTCCACTTAGGAACTTGCAGCTCTCTGGCGCCCCCTTACCCTCAGGTCAGTCAGGGAACTGCACCTAGGATAATCAGTCGCCAGACGGGTCACTTGGATGTGTGCTGGCTATTGGGCACGCTGCAGTGAGGGAATTTTAATTACTCCGAGCCGCAGCCGGGTAATACACTTATAATACCCGCTCCGTCACTGCCAACGCCACCCCATATGTCAACACTTAACACCCCTTCTTTTAAGCTGCCACCAGCTACGGCTTTTCTTACTGAACAATTTATCAAGAGGGTCCGTAGCAACCCCAAAACAGTAGCGTAGTGCTTCAGGCACGTGCAAATTCGTTCATAGAGCAGGAGAAACAAACTAATAAATTTATAGGTTTATTCCTTAAAAAGACAGGCAGTGCTTATACTATATAAAAAGATGTAACAAACTGAGGCAATATAGTTATGTACAAGACAATTAGAAAATAAAAGGGGTTAACATAAGGAAGATCAACTTACAGTTCTTAGATCATAGTAGGCAAGCCATGCGGTCGGGGGATGGGAGACACATCCCAATGCATTACAGAGCTGCTATAAGTCTGGTGTCCAGGGCAGATCTCTCAGGCAGAATACCTGGCCCCTGCCTTATAGACCTGTGGCCGTGACCTCATAAACGGGGTGGAGTTACCAGGGTCCTCCTCTTGCTGAAAGGTATGGATGGAGTTCTGAAAGATTATCAGGAGCATAACTCATCCTGAGAACCTCGCAGAAGAATGGCAGACCTATCAATGATCTTACTTTGAAATGACGGTTCCAATGAGCCCACACGCGGGTGGGCTAGTTTATAGGGCATCCGAGAATTCCATTTCTCGGGTTCTGTTGGAGTTACGGGTTTTCCAGTACCACGGGAACGATGCCTATCAGGTGCATGTTTCACAACAGTACTTTCGTGTTTCTGACGCAACTTCCCACCGTGTTATAAGCCAAAACAGAATGCAGTCTCCAAAATGGCTGCCATGGGGAAAAGAGCACATGGACAGACAATGGAGACTCCCTGCGGTGAGGCGGGAAAACTTCCAGCACTGGTAGCTCAGGTTACACTGAGCTTGACTGCAGGTTGAGAGGGGGGAAGGGAAGCGTGAGCTGCAGAGAGAAGGAGGGGGGGTAACTTTGCCCTGTACTTGCAAACGGTGGGAGTTGTAGTACTATGGGGAAAGTTCTGGAACAGTACAAGAAATGAAGCTGGCAGTCTCATCACAGTTTAGGTGTCTCATGCCTCCTAGTCAACAGCTCCATTTAATCCCACACTCACCACTAAATAGTATCTTTCTGTCAATATACAATATACAGTGTTGGAGGCTGGGTTATACAGAGCTCAACATTCTGAGCACTGCTAGATTGCAGCAGAAAAAGCTGTGATTGTATCAAAATGACAGCATGCAGACAACTGAATGACACATCACTGGAATCAGGGTCTCTGCCCTTACATTGTGCTGCTCTCATATTACATAGCAAAACCAGGTGACAGATTGACTTTAAAGGGAGACTGACAATCACGTATTGCATTCTACTAAGCTAACTACTTCTCTTTAAAAGGAAGCTTAGCCCTTTTTTTTTAATAACCCCACTTCTTTCACTTCTGATTGACAGTGCTGGCATATACTGAGCCCCCACTGCCTGCAAGTAAAAGCGCATTCATACGAGCAGCATAGTTTGCATACTTGTATAAAGTTGCTTTTCTGTGCAACAGAGAACGCTGCAAATATACTAAAGAATTTTTTTTTTATAGGGGCTAAAGATATGTAGCTAGTTTTCTATGTGATTTGTGATTGACAGTCTCCCGTAAATAGATAAATAATTCTGAAAACTGCAAATAATATTATTCTAGTTAGTTATTCTCAGAATAATCCCTATGTGCACTCTCTATCATTAAAATCAATTCTGTAGAAATCTTCTTAAAAAAAAAATGTGCCCAGTCCCTTTACAGAACAGTTGTGAATATAAGACTATAAGGTCAATAGTATTAATAAAGACAAAATGATAGAGGCTTTCTTGTGTGGGTTATCACAATGTACACTGCTGACCAAGACTTTCTGAGGCTTCCTCTGACACGTATATGTCTGTGCATTGTATCATGTAAGACAATGGAGAAGACGTTTTAGTTTTTCGTACTCCATTTGTGTAAACCCTTTGAGAATATTATGTTTGGGTTGAATGGACTGGAGATCTGTTCTTTGAAGGCCTGGAATGTATGTTTATTGTTTGTAGCATATCCTGTGGATTGCAGACATTTCTTTCTTTGCTTTATAGTGTATACACCGTGACTTGGCAGCCAGGAACATCTTATTGTCTGAAAATAACGTGGTGAAGATCTGTGATTTTGGCCTAGCTCGTGACATCTACAAAGATCCAGATTACGTGCGCAAAGGAGATGTGAGTACTAAACTGGAAGGGTCTGTACTGCTGCTGGCATGTGTATAGAGGCCAACTATAAGGCCGGGATCACACATGCGAGTAAGTCGTCCGACAC
>VIAB01000711.1:210186-220348 GCA_009801035.1 Oophaga pumilio
GCAAGCTAATTACGCTTACAAAATGCTAGTTTTTAGCGGGAATATACATACCTATAAAATGTGTATTTTCCGCGGCAGGGAGGTGCGGGATTGCCGCGGAAATTTCCACAGCAATTCTGATATGTGTGCACATAGCCTAACGCCTTTGCTTGTGTATTTGACTCCAAATAAAAATTTACATTAGTACCTTAAAAACTCGTAAAGCCCTAACTGGTTTATGTAATGGGGATCCATCCAGTATGATCAAAACCGATGGAATATACAGCAAGGCAATAACTACATCTAAATCTATACATTGTCCCTATTAGATGTTACTCCCCTTTCCCAAAATTAAGTAGTTGGCCATATACTTCGTCAACACATCAGTAGGATAGCATTTTAGGAGTTTGGGGTACATCTATAAAAAAAATCTTCTTTAATTTTGTGGCGTCTTATCATGATCAGCATTAATGATCCTATTGAAGGTAGAATTTGTAGCACCTACTTGGTGCTTAATATTGACTTGAAGCCACTGTAGAAACTCAGCAGAGATGGCTACCATTTGGCTGTTTTAAAGAGACTACAGTCCATGAAGTCAGTGCATGTCAGCATGGTGAATCTAAGATTAAATTGTAGATCTTATTTGAAAAAGAAAACTAATATTGGAGTTTGAGGGACAAGGAGGAATGCGGCATTTCCATACAGCGATTAATAAAAATTCAGACTTTATTGGAAAACATAAAAACTTGGAATCCAATTCACATGTTAAGACTTGACGCGTTTCTGGTGCACGCCGGCCTCCTTAGACATAGGATGTAAAACAGAATCACATTTCGCAGTTGCTCTAAAGCAATATCAGTACATGTTAATAGATGTTTCTACTTCCAGGCAAGGCTACCTCTGAAGTGGATGGCTCCTGAAGCTATATTTGATAAGATCTACACCACACAGAGCGACGTGTGGTCCTTTGGTGTGCTATTATGGGAGATATTTTCCTTGGGTAAGTTAAAGAGACGAACAAGGTCTATCAAACGTACTGTCTGTAACAGCCACAGTCAAAATGGAGACATTTTTATAATATTACTTGTTTATATAATATTACTTTGTCTGTTTCCTATCAACCTTGAAAGCATGGATTTCCTTTAGGAAGAATATTCGCCAATAGTTTATTAAAGGTCCAAGTGAGAGAGAGAGACAAAGCGCAAATAGGGTCCTGGAAAAGAGATATGAGGGAAAAAAAAAACAATTGCCCTTACAGGGTTTGGGTTGAGGCCACTGCAAACCCACGAGTAGATGAACCATGTTTTCCTGATGAAGAAACTATATGCTAGAAACGCGTTGACGATTAAACCACTTACTATATAGATTGGCATCCGTCATTCTTCTTCCTACGGCAGCGCAGAATCAACCCATCTGCTTTTTTCCATTGCCTATAATAGTTTATTAAAGACAATTCAGCACAAAATGATAAGTCTACAGTTAGATTTTCCTATTTTTTTGATATTTTTCTTGTTTGTTTTTTAAAGTTTTACAATTTTTGCTACAGTGAATCTAAAAAAAAAAACAAAGAAATGAGCCCAAGTTGGTATACATGCAATATGTACCAACATTCACACTATGGCTATTTCACAGACAAAACCCAAGAAAAAATAAATTGAGCATATACCCTACAGCAAGTAAACAGTAATAGTACATGCTAATAACATGGGGTACTTAGTTAACACTGTGTTGATCAAAAGAGCATAAAAGCCGTCCCACCGCGACAAGGTGACCCAATCAGGATGGTCCTATCCTCTCTCTAGTATTAAAAGATCACCTTGTGTCAGACGACCTCAATGTAGATAATGGCAGAGCAGGACAGGGGCCCGACTGTTCAGACACCTGCCCATGGGAAGTTATATGGATGAAATGCCAAGTTCAAAAAGGGGAAAGTCACGCTGGTTTGTACAAAGCACAATAAACTGCAGCAAAACCAAAGAAATGTGGATTTAAAGTAGATATAAAAAGTCTACACTCCCCTGTTAAAATAATAGATTTTTGTTATGTAGAGAAATCACTTAAGCAACTACTTTATTTTAGTTTTGCAATTTTTATTTTCTCCCTCAAAATGATTTCTGTTTGTTTCTCAATTGATTTGTACATCTTATTAGTGATATTTAGGGTAAATTCACACAAAGTGTTTTTTCAGCTTGTTTTTATGCAAATTTACTGTGTTTTACAGTACCAGCTATGCCTATGAGATTTCAGAAATCTCATGCACGCGCATTGCTTTTTTGTCATCAGTATTTTGCGCTTTGCGTGTTTTTTGCACAATAGAGCATGTAAAAAAAAAACTGCTGCCGAAAAAAACACTGAAAAAACGCCTAGTGTGAACATACCCTAAAAGGGGAAAAAAGTTCTGAAATTATGCTTGGTATGATTTTTTACATGACAAAAACCTGGCATTTAAACAGGGGTGTGAAGACTTAATATTCATTGTACTTATACATTTTTTTGTTAATAACACAGTCCCTCATTTTCCCTCAGTGGTGGTGCTGCAATGGAGTGTAACACTTGATGGTGGGTTTCCCTACAGATTACAGCTGATCACTGGTAGTGGGGCAACCTGTGACCAGCTCATCGTTGAGAGACCCTTCTACCACAAGGGCTTGTGCGGTCACATGTATCGGTGCATTACAATAAGAACTTTTATTACAAATTGCAATTACTCGAGATTGGTGGGAGTCTCTTAACGAGGCCGTCGATCATTGTTCTAAACCAACGATAATCGGTTGGGCCAAGCGTGCCAATGTTCTGTATGGGTAGCAGATAGTAAGCTGCTACCTGACTTCACTTTTGGTGGCTTATCATTCCTGAGAACACAAGGATTTGGTATAAAGAAATCCAATTGCCCAATCCTTCTCTTCCCTATCATCCGCCATCAGAAGAGTCAGTAGACCTCCTTATATATTAGAAAGTCGGCTGAGATACTTGGTGAGGTCACTGATGTTAAACTCATGTGTAGGGCCTGGGCCAGCTCATAGAATCCCACGGTTTGCAGTATCACCTCTACGCCGATGACACGCAGATCTACCTATCTGGACCTGACATCACCTCCCTACTGACCAAAATCCCACACTGTCTGTCTGCTATTTCTGCTTTCTTTTCTGCTTGCTTTCAAAAACTGAACATGGACAAAGCAGAATTCATCATCTTCCCCTCAACTCACTCTACCCCTCCACGAGACCTTGACATGGATACATCAATGTCAATGGCTGCTCACTTTCCCCAGTCCCGCTTGCTCGGTGCCTCGGGGTGATCCTCAACTCTGCCCTCTCTTTCAAACCACATATCCAAGCCCTCACCACCTCCTGCCGAGTCCAACTCAAAAATATGTCCCAGATACGTGCATTCCTTGACCAAGAAACCACAAAAACGCTAGTGCACGCCCTCATCATCTCCCGCCTCGACTATTGCAACCTCCTACTCTCTGGTCTCCCCTCTAGCACTCTTGCACCACTCCAATCCATCCTACACTCTGCTGCCCGACTAAACCACCTGTCTCCCCGCTATTCCACAGCCTCTCCTCTCTGCCAAAGCCCTTCACTGGCTTCCTATTGTCCAGAGGCTTCAGTTCAAAACCCTAACTATGACATACAAAGCCATCCTCAACCTGTCTCCTCCATACATCTGTGACATGGTCTCCCGGTACTTACGCAACCTTCGATCCTCTCAGGATCTCCTTCTCTACTTCACTCTTATCTCGTCTTCCCACAACCACATACAAGACTTCTCCCGTGCCTCCCCCATACTCTGGAACTCTCTAGCCCAACACATCAGGCTTTCGCCTACCACGTAAACCTTCAAGAGGAACCTGAAGACCCACCTCTTCCGACAAGCCTACAACCTGCAGTGATCCTCAGTCTACTGAACCACCGCACGACCAGCTCTACCCTCTACTAGTGTATCCTCACCCATCACTGTAGACTGTGAGCCCTTGCGGGCAGGGTCCTCTCTCCTTCTGTACTTGTGTGTGCTTTGTATTGCTCATGTTTACTGTACTTGTCTATATTTGCCCCTTTCACATGTAAAGCGCCATGGAATAAATGGCGCTATAAAAATGTATAATAATAATAATAATAGGGCCAGCTTTAGCATGGAAAGTTTTCACTGTATTTGATTAATGAAGTTTACTGAACAACCATCCATTGCTGTGGTTTCTGCTCAAGGACTATGTACTTGGCTTTGCCCTTTTAAACATTCTGCCAAAACAAGTGCTGGCACAGTAGATACATGACACTGTTTGTTTGGTATTTTAGTCATTTTGCAATGACTTGTTAACCCTTTATCATTCTGTTTCATATGTAACCTGTTGAGTCATGCTGCATCATGCATCGGAGACAGGCTCCCTCGTATGTTTTACTCTGAAATGCTACAGCGCTTCAAAGAAAAACATAGTGGAAAACGTGTCTGGAGAAGAAGTGATGACTCTTGCGTCTCCGGAGCCGCTCAGTCAGGTTCCAATACACACATGGCGAGCAACGTTACAGAGAAAAACAGACCTGCTTTAATGAGGAAGCTGGTCGCTGCAAGAATCGAGTGACAGGGTCCCTTTAATTGAGTAATATAACAAGTGCTTATTCTGGGGTAGACAGAATATTATACGTGAAGAATGTAGAATGTAAAGTTAATATTTATGTATTATTGGCACAGATGGAGTGTTACTGCTTCAGTCGCCAGTTTTTGCATCCCTAAGTAAATGGCAATATTAGCACAATCTAGTCTAAAAGACAGTGGCTCAGTGGTTAACACTGCAGCCTTGCAGTGCCAGGATCCTGGGTTCAAATCCAACCAAGGACAACATCTGCAAGGAGTTTGTATGTTTACAATATTAGAACCAACACACTTAAAGGGAATCTGTCAGCAAATCTTTGCTATATAATCTGAGAGCAGAATAACATAGGGCAAGAAAGCCTGATTCCAGGGATGTGTCACTTACTGGACTACTTGGTGTCATTTTCATAGAATCCCTCTTTTGTCTAATGTAACATAGTAACATAGTTATTAAGGTTGAAGGAAGACTTTAAGTCCATCTAGTTCAACCCATATCCTATCCTAACCTGCCCTAACATGTTGATCCAGAGGAAGGCAAAAAAAAACCCAAGTGGCAAACAGTAAGCTTCACATTGGGGAAAAAAATTCCTTCCCGACTCCACATACGGCAATCAGACTAGCTCCCTGGATCAACGCTGTATCTAGGAAACTAGTGAATATAGCCTGTAATATTATACTTTTCAAGAAAGGCATCCAGTCCCTTCTTAAATTTTAGTAAGGAATCACTCATTACAACATTAGACGGCAGAGAGTTCCATAGTCTCACTGCTCTTACAGTAAAGAATCTGCATCTGTGATTATGGCTAAACCTTCTTTCCTCCAGACGTAGAGGATGCCCCCTTGTCCCCGTCACAGGTCTAAGAGTAAAAAGATCATTAGAAAGGTCTTTGTACTGTCCCCTCATATATTTATACATTGTAATAAGATCACCCCTAAGTCTTCGTTTTTCCAAACTAAATAACCCTAAGTGTAATAACCTGTCTTGGTATTGCAGACCCCCCAGTTCTCTAATAACCTTGGTCGCTCTTCTCTGCACCCGCTCCAGTTCAGCTATGTCTTTCTTATACACCGGAGACCAGAACTGCACACAGTATTCTAAGTGTGGTCGCACCAGTGACTTGTATAGAGGTAAAATTATGTTCTCCTCATGAGCATCTATGCCTCTTTTAATGCATCCCATTATTTTATTTGCCTTGGCAGCAGCTGCCTGACATTGGCCACTAAATGTGAGTTTGTCGTCCACCCACACACCCAGGTCTTTTTCAGTGACAGTTTTGCCCAGTGTTTTACAATTAAGCACATAATTATACATCTTATTTGTTCTACCCAAGTGCATGACCTTACATTTATCCCCATTAAAGCTCATTTGCCATTTATCAGCCCAAGCTTCTAGTTTACATAAATCCTCCTGCAATATAAAATTATCCTCCTCTGTATTTATTACCCTGCAGAGTTTAGTGTCATCTGCAAATATTGAAATACTACTCTGTATGCCCCCTACAAGGTCATTAACAAATATGTTAAAGAGAAGCGGCCTCAATACTGACCCCTGTGGTACCCCACTGCTAACCGTGACCCAGTCCGAGTGTGCTCCATTAATAATCACCCTTTGTTTTCTATCCATGAGCCAGTTCTTAACCCACTTACACATATTTTCCCCTATCCCCATTGTTCTCATTTTATGTATCAACCTTTTGTGTGGCACTGTATCAAAAGCTTTTGAGAAGTCTATGTACACTACGTCCACGGCATTCCCTTGGTCCAGTCCTGGATGTAGATGTAGCAGAGCGAAGTCTTCTGCTCTGTCTATAACTTCACCATACGCCTTGGCAGCTTCCTGTGTACTGTACACTGTGAACAAGCTGCCAATCAAGGGTGGGGTTACACTGATTAGCTGGGCTGGCCTATACATGAGACTAAAGGTACTGCCACACTAAACAATCCCGCTAGCGATAATGATAACGACGCATACTAATGCGATCGCTAGCGGGATCGTTTTAATATCGCTAGTAGCGGCTTTATTTAGCGATGTCGTTAAGGACGCTATCGCGGTTAGCGATCTCCTTAACGACTTTAGCGGTACAAAAGTACCGCTAAATCGCTAAGAAAAGGTGCCACACTCAGCGATAATACTTACCCAGCGGGAGCGCAGACGATAAAATAGGGTCCGGAACGATTCCAGCGACGAGCGAGATCACAGCAGGATCTCAGCAGGGAGCTCGTCGCTGACAGATGCCGCACACAACAACATCGCTAACGGGATCGCTAAATAGTGACGTTTTTTAGCGATCCCGTTAGCGATGTTGTTTAGTGTGGCATACCCTCTAGTCTGGCAGTGATAATCTCCTGCTGATAAAGCACTGATTATATTGAAACTACATCAAGCTGCCAATTAGGGGTGGGAGTGGGGTTACACTGATTAGTTGGCCTGCTGGTCTCATGAACTGGAGTCTTATGGTTGATAATCTCTTGTTTTTATTGAAACTACAAAACATAGTCTAATAAGTGACACATCCCTGGAATCAGGATCTCATGCCCTATATTATGTTACTCTCAGATTAAATAGCAAAAAACAGCCAACATATTTCCTTTTAATCAAACTAAAACAGATCTGGTGCTTTATTTGTGGGAAGAGCAGAAATCTGGTCATTTCTTTATTCATTTTTATTTTTCATATTTAGTGCCAATAATAGCCTAACATTAAGGAGGAGACAGATTCTGATTCCGAATTAAAAAGGCTTTGTCACCTCTCCTGACATATTTGTCTTATTAAATGCTCATATTCCTCATTTTTCATGAATTTTATAAATAAATTGACAAGTGGCTATTTCTACCAAATTGTCAATTCAAGAAAGTGGCCAGGTCCTATTTATGTATTCCAGTGAATTATTTAATTGATATGTACATATAAACTATCCATACTAATAACATCATTTCCATGTGATCACATATGCATTCCACATAGATAACATAATGTTCTAAGTTGTGTCTTTGGCCTCTAAGTCGCCCACCTACGGTAATACTGTTTTAGCTCTGGAGGTCGTAAATGGGGCCCATGTAATACTAGATTGCTGGGAGGAAGCAGCAACTTAGCGGACGACCCAAAATGTCTAAAATAGATAATATAGTAAGGCTGTGTTTCCATGTTCCGGAAACACAGCGCTTTGGACGGAGCGGAAAGTCCGCTCCGCCCAAAGCCCCGCCCCCTACTGTACGCACGCTCATTCCGGATGTGTTCATTGAACACATCCGGAACACATGCGGAATGACCGCAGGGCTACACAGCCCTGTGTTATTTCAGTTGCGGCTACGCAGCGTCGCCGCAAGGGAATAGGACATGCTGCGGTCTGAAAAGACGCGCCGCATGTCCGGAAACGCAGGTCTTCCGCCTGCGTGTTTTGAAGCATAGTGGAGACGGGATTTCTTGAAATCCCCTCCACTATGCTGTAACATCTGGACGCTGCGTGTTTGACGCTGCACCAGCGCACAGCGTCAAACACGCAGCTAATCCAGACTGTTTCCTGACCGTGGAAACATACCCTAATTCATTCAACAGTTTTGGTCCTGGCAAAATCTGAGGTCAAGTCCCTGATATTGCCTGTGAAAGGTGACTGAGAGGTGGGGTAATGAACTTTAGAGGACTTATTGGAAATACGTCTCATTTGGCAATACTTAAATGGGTTTTCTAAATATGATAGTACATCTAATGTAGTGAGGTTTAATTACCGGTCTAGGTTAATAACTTTTGGTAAATGTTTTGTGAGTCTGAATGTTGTAACCTAGCGAATTAGTAAGGACTTGTAGCGAGAGGAAATGGCTATGTGGGTTCCTTTTCGGGATTCTTACATGCAGGATACAGACTGTTTATTAATGTTTTATCACAATTTAGCAACCTTCTTGAATGGTAGGTTCCCAGACGCCCTTCCTGAATAGATATTTTCTAATGAATGTCTTTTTTATTCACTTTGTATATTGTTTTAACGTTCTGTTTGGAAATTTAACATATAAAACTTTACCTTCTAATAGTGCGTCCTGATCATCTATACTAAAATATGAAACAGATAATTGTCTATAAACATCAATACTAAGGAACTGTCTTACCGCCACAATACACAATAGAATAAAGTTGTCCAAACCCACTATATTCATTGTGACCATTTGTCATGCATGGTGAGGGCCTCCTGACTCTTTCATCACAGATAATGGCGTGTGTCTGGCAGCAACGTAGTCTTCTCTTCCAATACAGAGTACATGAATGCTCAGCTATACAGAGTGCATGTGTATGCTGGCACCAAGACAGATAGCTCTTGGCTGAATGTGCTTCCGACAGCTATCTGATGAATATGGCACCTTTAGTAAATGTATAATAGCTCTATCTGCTTATTTGATGTTTCTAGGTGCTTCTCCTTACCCCGGTGTACAGATTGATGAAGATTTCTGCTGTCGACTAAAGGAAGGAACTCGTATGAGACCACCAGAATACTGTACTCCTGAAATGTAAGAAGTTATAATTCAGTTTTTTTTATTATGCAGGATTGTCAAAAATGAGGGTGCACGTTGCAGTCTAAGGGGCATTTATTACCTAGCGTTACGAATGATTGACAATTTAAATTATAGTAACTTCATGAATAATGTGGTATATTAGGTCCTTACTTTATAGGTCTCATCCATAGACACTTGTTTTATTTCTAGATATCAGACAATGCTTGATTGCTGGCAAGGGGTCCCAACAGACAGACCAACGTTTACAGATTTAGTGGAGCGCTTAGGAGACCTTCTTCAGGCCAATGTTCAGCAGGTTTGTGTCTTTCAATAAAGTATTGAAGACGTTTTACAGTATTTATATTTATTTTAAAAGGCAGTTATTTTATCTAAATATTATATTATATATTTTCATGGGACAACACTGAAGAAATGACACTTTAATACAATGTAAAGTAGTCAGTGTACACCTTGTATAACAGTGTACATTTGGTGTGCCCTCTAAATAACTCAACACACAGCCATTAATGTCTAAACCGTTGGCAGCAAAAGTGAGTACATACCCTAAGTGAAAATGGCCAAATTGTGCCAAATGCATCAATATTTTGTGTGGCCACCATTATTTTCAAGCACTGCATTAATTCTCTTGGGTATGGAGTTCACTAGAGCTTCACAGGTCGCCACTGGAATCCTCTTCCACTCCACCATGATATCACAGAGCTGGTAGATGTTAGAGACCTTGCGCTCCTCCATCTTCCATTTGAGGATGACCCACAGATGCTCAATAGGGTTTCGGTCTGGAGACATGATTGGCCAGTCCATCACCTTTATCCTGAGTTTCTTTAGCAAGGCAGTGGTCGTCTTTGAGGTATGTTTGGGTCTTTGTGTTAAAATACTACACTGCAGCCCAGTTTACGAAGGGAATGTGATCATGCTCTACTTCAATGTGTCACACTGCACATTGGCATTCATGGTTCCCTCAATGAACTGTAGCTCCTCACAGCCAGCAGCACTCATGCAGCCTATGACACACCCACCACCATGCTTGACTGTAGGCAAGACACACTTGTCTGTTATGTTTCGGTAGCTGAGGAGGACAGGAACAACA
>VIAB01000711.1:233040-254936 GCA_009801035.1 Oophaga pumilio
ATAAAAACCCAGCCTCCTCTAACCTAGTGCCAAAAAACAGCAGCAGTTCATCTAAGCAGCTGCCTAGTACTTGAAAATGAAAAATGGTGGAGGCCCACAAAGGAGACGGCAATAAGAATATAGCAAAGCATTTTCAAGTTCCCTTTCGTCAGTTCGAAATATAATTAATACATGGCAGTTAACAGGAACAGTGGAGGTCAAGATAAGGTCTAGAAGACCAAGCAAAATTTCAATCAGAGCTGCTTGTAGGATTGCTAGAGAGGCAAATCAGAACCCCTGCTTGACTGCAAAAGACCTTCAGAAAGATTTAGAAGACTCTGGAGTTGTGGTACATTGTTCTAATGTTCAGAGACTCCAGCATAAATAACCATGCAGGGTGCCCAAACTTTTGCCCATTTTCCTTTTTGTAATTTTTAAAATGTAAAAGATGAAAATATATAAAAAATATTTGCCTAAAATACAAAGGAAATGTGTCATCTTTAACTTTAGGCCTTTTAGAGATCATTTCATCTTCAACTTGCTTAACTGTTCACAATAATAGTACTTTTGACCAGGGGTGCCCAAACTTTTACATGCCGCTGAAAGTGATGAATGTATAAAAGTAGAAAACCCCATATATATTTTATAGCAATATCTCTGTATGACATTGTAGGAAATCAGAGGTTTATGGAGATGTAGTAGGTATTACCTGTTATGCTCATAAATTTTTCTCAATTGTTGCTCCAACGATATCTGGATACCTTGTAGAGGCACCTTGGTGGCGCAGTAATTAGCACTGCAGCCTTGCAGCGCTGACGTCCTTGGTTCCAATCCTGCCAAGGACAAGGTCTGCAAGAAATTTGTATGTTTTCCCTGTGTTTGCATGGGTTTCTTCTCACCTTCAAAGACATAATGCTAGGGAATTTAAATTGTGAGCACCAATGGGGGCAGTGATGCCTGTAAAGCACTGGAGAAATAATGGCATAAATAAGTGAGTAAAATAATAAATCCTCTATTATAGGAGAGTGAATCTGACAGTGGCATGGTGCTTTCCTCGGTTGAAATGAAGTATCTCAAAAGACAAGAGACCCGATCATGGCCTTTTGGAATAATTGCTAATGCGTAAGTAGAAAGTTATTATATTAATTTAATTCACATGTGTTCTGTAGTTCTTCTGTTTCAGGCTCATTAGCACATCATAAAAAATACGTAACATTTCAAAGTCAAGAATATATTCGTTGTGTGTTACTTTCTTGAAAACCATTGTACTGTATATACACTCAGCTGTTATGAATGTTTTGGAAATGAATTCTGAGCAGAAGCTCCCTCTGGTGGTTACAGACAGTACTGAACCATTCAATGAGGATTGGCAATCAGGAGTTACGGACTGGTCTGATATAAGGGAGGTTCCCTCCCATCATGGTTGCCGGTGATCAATTGTTCTTGTCTCAACTGTGTTCCTGGTTCACTTGGAAGCTTGCTGAGTCTTGCCTCTTCTTCTGCTTTCAGATGTTTTTGTGCTTCCATTTGCATATTTCTCTGCATTTCTGTGAGGTTAGCCAGGTTCCCCCCCGGGGGGCTTGGGCTCCTCTCAGTTCCGCTGGAGCCATTGTTATTTGTTCATTTGCCTTTTCCAGTTTTTTCAGTGACTGCGGCTTAGTTTTGTTACACCAGAGAACTGATTTAGGTGGTAGAGGTCGTGTGATCTCAGGTGTTTTTGCAATCAGTAGCGTGGGCATTTTTTAGGGTTTTTTTGGATTGCAGTGAGTATCCTTTCTATCCTTTTCTGTCTAGGCAGATGGGGCCCCAGCGTTTGCTCATACTATTTTCTGTCTGTGTCTGTATTTCCTCTTGTCTAACCGCCATTACATGTTTGGGGGCTTCCTATGTTCTTTGGTGATCTGCTCCGGGGCAGATAGCTTTCCTCTTTCTATCTTTAGGTGTAGTTAATCTCTCAGGCTGTGACGAGGCGTCTAGGACCAACGTAGGAACGCTCCACGGCTGCCTTTAGTTGTGGTGGTTAGTCAGGGTACTGCAATCCAATAGATTCCAATTTCCAACCTCTCTGGTGTATTGCCGTTTTTGTCTGCTCTCCTCAGCTACCAAAACATAACACTCAGCAGCTAGTTTATTATGACCATTGGGCTCGCCTTATCATACTACCATTTACAATTGTGACAAGAGAAAGCAGAGGTTCTCTGTGCAACTCATTTATGTACCCCCTGCACTCCAACAGCTCATCATAGATCACGTCCCTTATGTGTCACACGCATATTCCTGATAGATGAGCCACGCGCTGTCCTCCGTAACGTTGAGCAATTAAATACATTATCTCAGTCCCTCACACGTGATCTAATAGATGGTAGAAAGCGCTATTCTTTTCTTTTTCAGGTGGCAGTGGGCCCCTTTACTTAAAAAGCCTTGTGCAACTGCATTTGCTGCACATATGGTATATCCGTCCCTGGTCATTTCCTAAAGACCATAAGAATTATCCTAAATGTTTCTTCACATTGTATTTCACAAAAGCTCAAAAATGGCAAAAGGAGAATACAAAATGACATTTACTGCTCCTCATGCCCAGCACTTGGGTCGCAGAATTTACTTAGAGGGTTTCTATAACACCGCTAACTCAATTATATGCATATTTTGGGGGTTTTGTTAGTAAAAGCCAGTCCGCTAAAATAAATATATTCACAATTGGTCCAAAACCTACAGCAGAGACGTAAACCAAAAAGCTGAAACAATAGCGCTCAATAGCCACACAGTATAAGGATACATAAGAGACATTTAGCCTGGGCACATTTCAGACATATTCCTCGTAGTAAACTTTATAGTGGATCATTACTTTGCTTTCTTAAACATGGAATATTGTTCATGTCATTTTGCCAGATCCCACTGTTCTTATGACTTGTGGTGACTTATGACTTCGCTTTCTGCGCTTGACAGACTTATAAACTTAAGATCAGAGAAGAAAAGCACCAAATAAAACAAGCCCCATACATGTATACCAAAGAACATCTCGCCAGTTCATTATTACAGTCTGCAAGGTCAATCGAATTGAAATAAAATGGTGCCTTGGAGCTACAAATGGGATTTCCTAATACTCAGCAATTAGTAATAATTCTCCCATTAGCATTATGTAAGAGCACAAATAAAGAAAAAAATGTATAGTAATATTTTTTGGACTGTAGGTGTTACTGGAAGATTTTAACGTTCACATGCAGTTGGGCTTAATACATAAGAAAGTGTTCAAACAAGAAATGATCCTTAATACTGTATCTTAAATTAGAAATCCCCCATATTATCTTGTGTAAAAATATATTCTTTTGATAGTCGCTATTTGTTTATTCTTATGTTAACTACTTCCAGACTGTTCAAAGGCTTTAAATGTCCGGGCGGGCCACGTTTTACTCTGCTGTGTGATTATAAAATGTCAGTGCAAAGTAGAGCAGCTCCATGCAATTATACAGCTGAGGGAGCAGGAATCCTGCTGTCTGACACAGCCAAGCTTCCCATAGAGAAGGCAGAGACGGTGTACTAACGTCTCTGCCTTCTCTTATGGCTGAAGAAGTGCAATGTGTTCATTAATA
This sequence comes from Oophaga pumilio, assembly GCA_009801035.1. Classification (NCBI taxonomy): domain Eukaryota; kingdom Metazoa; phylum Chordata; class Amphibia; order Anura; family Dendrobatidae; genus Oophaga; species Oophaga pumilio. The sequence continues at coordinate 236,610 of VIAB01000711.1, forward strand.
AGGAGGGAAATTGGCCTTTCCTCCTCTGATTCCAGCGATCCTGTCATCTCTGGATGTAGAGAGTGAACCAGAGTTGCTGGGTCCTAAGACCCCCAGTCATGTCTACTTTGTAGCCAGGAGGTGCCTGCATTTCCCCAGCATATATATCTTTCCCAGTAACAGGGGAAATCAGATTGAAAAAAAGTAATGTCTGCAAAGTGCTGCAGAATATGATGGTGCTATATAACAAAGCATAATAAATAAAATAAAAAAAGAAAAGTATTTAGATGTTGAAATGCCCCCCCCCCCCCAAAGGTGTTTTATGACCTTATGGGGGCACAATATGTGAAATACATGAAAAATAAATAAATTAATAAAAAAATAGGTAAAATAAATTCATAAATCAACAAAAAAAAGCCAATTCCAACCCACATCACTGTTACTAACTCTGTCCCTGTTGAGAAAAAAATGTGACAGATATATAAAATTAATCGTTACAGAAAGGGAACAAATTTTAAAAAGTATTTTAGTAGTCCTTTGTAGTAAACTAAAGTTAAAAATGTGAAAAACAGACATGTAGAAAAAATAAGCCCCATGTATAATGAAAAAAAAAAAGCTGCAAAAATGATTTGAACATCTGAACAAGAATTTTTTACAAGTCTTCAAACCACATATAAAAAAAAATGTGCCTGATCAGGAACAGGGGTAAATGGCCTGGTTCTGAACTGGTTAATTAATGTCAGTTACATATGTATTGAAAACACTGACCCACTAGAGCACAGGAGCTCCCAAAATGTATATGCTCGGCCAATGCTCGTATTGTATAAGACTAACAGATAGTCATGTTGTTAGTGTAAAGAAGAGAATAGAGCAGTGGTCAATCATGCAAGACAGATAACTTGAGGACCCCCGTTCTCATGACTGTGTGAGTCCCAGAGGCTGGACCCCCTCTGATAATACATTTATCACCTATCCTATTGTTACGGAGATTCTGTGCATTGTTTTTTTTTTTGTTTTTTTGTTTTTTTTTTCATTTATTTACTACAGATCATTGATCCTAATTCTTCAGGGTTTGTTTTAGGATTCTTGTTGCAGTTTCTCACAATAGAGGTACAAGTCTACACATGGTAGGCACATGTAAACCCTACAAGTCTATATTAAGGCCTAGAGGGGTTATAATGCCATATACAAGGCCCACCATGGTCTCCCCTAGATGGTTGCCTCTAGGATTAAAGCCTCTGTAACATGCATGCAAAGGAATCATTTTTTGTCAGATTCTCACATAATCTGCAAGGAAAAAACTCTATATACCTCTGTATTACACCTAAAGTAAAGTTGGAAAGAAAGAGAAACTAAAGAAAGCAGAGCCATGCGATATGTTAGGGATACTCTGCATAAAAAACATTAACAGCCACATCCCACCATTGGGCTTACATTCTTGGTCTACATAACCTGTATGGTTTACATTTTTACCCTTTAGTGAATAGTAAACGTATATGGGTACCGCAATATAAAAGCTTTACAATTGTTCAATTCACACTTTTTTATATTAGTTAAATGTAAACATGTGAACACGGCGACATTACCATATTTAAAGGGGGGTGTCCAGAATGAGAAAAAATATGACTTTTTTTTGACCTGTAAGACAGAACCACAGCAGTCCACGGGTATTTCAGCCTCATTCACCTCATTGGGGCTGAGCTGTAATACCAGAAATAATCCAAGGACAAGAGCGACACTTTGGAAGAAAGCAGCCCTGTTTTTCTGCTGCTGTCCATCTTCTTTAAGATGTTAGTAAGAGCTAGACATTTGACCAGTCTACCGATATTCCCACAGCACAACTGGGTGGTCAAACATTATGTAATGACATTTCCATTATGTCACAATGCATTTCATGCTGGCTGATATCCAGCACACAATGAGATTTGGCAGCCTGCCGACATCTTTCTGGACAAGTCTAATACCTGACAACTATGAACACCGTTATCCGTTCATATCAAGGCTTGTGCATCCTCTCAGCTTCCAATCAAAAGGTTTGTTTAATCATGGTGTGCACCATAATGTCTGCAGATGATTTATTTCATATCAAGTCTTTTAATTACATTTCTGCCATATGAATCTGTTATGCCAGGTAGAGATCGGGGCATAACACCTGTGAAGCTGGAGAGGTTCCTTTATGCAGTCTATCAGCATGGAGTTGACCACATAATCTACCTCTCTTTATCTGGACTTCCTCCAGAACTTAGAAGAGACACATTACTTTGAGAAATGGTTTCTAATATCAATTTTCTGTTCACAGAATGAAAGCAGTGAGCAAAAGCAAGGAGTCCGTATTGGGAGAGTATGAAAAAAATCATGTAAAGTTCCAGCCAGCTACCCAAATCGAAGAAGACCTCACACTCGAAGATCTTGTTCTCATGCCGCTGGATCTAAACCTTGAGTGTCACAGCCCACCTCCAGATTACAATTCTGTCATTCATTACTCCTCTCCTCCCGTGTAGCACTAGAGACAAAGACCTAAGTAACGCTGGTCCAACTAACAGCTTGTTTAGTATCGCAGCCTTACTTAAGAGACATTTAACAGATCAATGACTGTTTCATCAGTCTGTAGGAAAATCTTATCAGGTAGCATTGTGTTATGATGTGACATAACGGAGTAACCCTGATGAGCGGAAGATCTTTGAAAGCCTATATCACCTAATGGACTGATAATTTATTTAAGCACAAGATTTAAGTCCCCATACCACTCTTTATGCCCATCTTTAATTTCATCTATTCCATTTCATGGCATTTACAATGGTTTTGTAGTTGTGTCACACATTATTTGGAACATGTCAGTAATAGTTTAATTGTATCTTGGAAGAGGGTTTCGGTGTCCATCAAAGTTAGGCTTACTGTTAGGAAAACAGTAAGTGCATATGATAAAGTCTGGGGCTAAATATACCCAACAAACATGTCTGCATATTACTGCAGTGATGATAATCATCTTTATATATCTTTATTACTTTCTGTGTTTTTCATTTGATTGTGAAATGGTTCAAGCACAAGAGTAATGTGGGAAACCAAACAAGCTGAAGCTTTTGGGCCCCAATTCAATCACAAGAGTAATGTAGGAAACCTAACAAATTGAAGCGTTTCACCACCTTCGCCTATCTTCTTACATAGCGGAGCGGCTCTTTGATCCTCTCTGTATTCTAGTTTTGTCCTTGATTATATACATTGAACTTGTCTGAGCCAATTGTTTTGTCATAGACTGCTGGATTTTTGTGACGTTCAAGCTTGACATGAAAAACATGGAAGTCCATGTCTTATGCTGGTTCTATGTATGCTCATATGTTTTATCCCTCATAATCTAAGACATATTATGAAGTAAGCAGTTATCAAATTAACTTTACTAGTTATATATGATGAGGTTTCCTGATAATTAGCTCAGTCTGATACAAAGCCACAACTGGGAGTGTCCTACATAGACTATCACTGGTAGGTCTCCAGAACTCCCATTATTTTTAATAGGGAGACGTTAAGAAAATATGCATATCACATGTTCACTAAAACTGGAAATGTTTCTCTAGCCCCAGCTGCCAGACCCCAATTGTCTTTAGTGGAACATCTTATGAATTGTCAAAAATCTTAAAAGTTTCCAAACATCTCTGCTGGGAACCCAAGTGATCAGCTGTCATCTGATGGGAAACCTGCAGCAAGTATATATTTACAATATAGCGCCACCACAGGGTTAATAGAATGCTACACAATGACTTTTGAATTGATGGACATGCAAAATTATCCAGAGTCAGGTGTACCCTTTGATACTGCTATCCTAATCTGTAACCCTGTCAACAACAAAAAATCCCTAACAGGGTTTTGGAAGTAGGTTTCTAAATCTTTTAGCCACAAAGAATCCACTGATTTTTGTAGTTTGTGTCTTTTTTTTAGTTCTCAAGACAACTCAGGCGACCAGGAATACTACTCGGTGCTTTTATGCTGTTTTACAATGATTTGTTGTATCTGATAGAATACTATGTTGCCTTAAAGTATTACAAGTGGCGTTGTATAGTTACTAATATCCTCTGGCCTTTTGTTTGTAATTTAATTAGTTCACTTCTCCACTCCCCCGTCTTGTGTACAGTACAGTATAAAGCTTGTATAGCAAATATTTTTCAATATGACCTTCTGGTATATGAGAACACAACTTTGCTGGCCAATTCTTTGAGCTTGCTGGGCAAGGTGTAACTTTTTTGCTCATCTAAATTATAGGGGTTGTCCACAATCTCTTCTTAAATTAAGAAGTCCCTTTTGAAAAATAAAATATACTAAACTCCCACACCAGCGCCATTTTTAGCAACTTCAGTTCTCCCGGGATTCATATAACATTGGTATACCACATGAGTCTTGTAGGCAATCAGCTCTCACTACTTCCATCTGTCTGATTTTTGGCCAAAGAAAGTGAGAGAGCGTCAGCCCAATAGCGGCCCCTTGGCTACAGGGCTCCCGTAGCATAAAAATGTAATGCAAGCAAGAGGAAATCCGGTGACACCATTCCTGGAACAACCCCAGTGTGGGTGGTCAACATATGTTATTTTTATTTAACAAGAAGGATGACATAATTTTAAAAGGAGTAGTCCGGGTAGTGGGCATCCCCTTTACATTTAGGTTTTTGCTGGATAACACACAATATATTTAAGCCAGGCCGTATTATAACAAGCTGCATTAACCGTGTATCAGTATAGGAAAAAAATGCTAAAGGCAAAGGAGAGCCCCAGCCTTACACAGGGATTTGCTAATGTTTTGTGAATCTAAACCACTGTATGTCATAAAGCATGATACTATTTTATATTTTTTATGAAAATGCTAATTGCTTAAGAGATGTCAAACAACACTTTACTTTGCATTGAATCAAGTATTTAAACAGTTTGCAATTTAACAGATTAAAGTCCAGCAAGAAAATTTGAGCGGTGAATTGAAATGAGTGTTCAACAAAAAAAGGGGGTCAATAATGCCTATGCCATGTTATTATCCAGTCATTCCATTTTTCAGTATTTCATTTACAACTATGTAGTGTCTCTTGCACTTTATTTACTTGTACATTTTAGCTGATTTCTTGATGTTGGGTGCAGCGTTACCTGTAAAATTCCCACATTATGTAGAATTTCATCAGAAAATTATCCAATTGTGGGACCTAAGTAGTAATCTGCCGTTGGTCAGGAAGTTGTGTTTTAAGAACTGGGGATCTTTAATATAAAATCTATTGCTACATTGTTTTTCAAAAGGAGTTTTAGCTTATTTTAATGGGGTTATTTTTCATTAGAAAAATACTTTGATTTATTTTTTTCTCCTAAAAATTGTCACTCTTGTTCCTTTGCTCACTCTAGTATTGCGGCTGTCCTTATTCACTTTATGGTATTTTGGGATGAACTGCGATACCAAACAATCAATACAGAAGTAATAGGAGTGTGACCGTTTCTGTAAAGAAATTGGAAGGCTGTTTTTCTTAATTCAGAAAATTCTTTATAAGGGGTTCGGCAAGAAAGAAAGAAATACGTTAATCATTCAAGTAAGAACATTTAAACCCCAATAATTCCGAAGCTAATTCAGTCCCACTCCCATTCTCAATGCATGCGTGTTTCCTTTTTGACTTGGCAGGGCCCTTCTCTTTTCTCTTTAATTTGGAGTGGGTCTTAAACATAGGACTTACATAAAGAAGCATCAGCTAGAAAGTACAGGAAAGTAACTGGAAATGGCATTTATTCACATACGAAACATGTATGACCTGGGATCTTCATCAGTGACGCGTGTCAACAGAGAAGCAGGAAAAACTTTTTGTGAATGTCATTTTGCCGATTAAAAATACATGTCTTCATCGTTTGGGGATGAAGATCAGTTGTCTGTTTTGTGCAACTTCTCAGGGAGTCTTACAGTAGTTGATTTTTTTTTGTTGGTCTCGTAAAGGAAAGTTGGGAGTGTTATATGACAAGGGGTTAAAGAGCTAATTCTATGGCAAACAGTAAGCAGATTTTGCTTATGTATTTTTGCTTCAATTTACCAATGAAATCCACTGCTGTAGAAAAAAAATATCTATTTTTTGCAATTCCCGGCTTTACAATCTGCAATATACACATTGAAGGGATCTACCAAAATAGAAAGTAAGTCAGAGAGGGATTAAAATAGAAAATAATTATCCACGAAACTTTTACATTTGCCGCTTGTGATTACACGTTCGCTCACTAGTCTGATTGACAAGACTGCAGCGTTGATGTGTCTCCTCGTCTCAGCATTTTTTCACCAAAGCCAATTTTTGATCACATCTAGGACTGATATAGCTGTCATGTTTAATCAATTTAACATGGCTGTGTGTCCAAAACCTATCTATGGTAGCTACGGTACAATACCATTGCCGTAACCAACTAGTTTTTAAAGTTTTCCCAGGGTATACAAAACTGCATTTCCCAGGTAATCCACCTGCTTTAAATCTGGTTTAAAGAGGACCTGCCAACTGTCCTGAAAAGCCTGTGCTAGTAAATACTTGTATCCATCATAAAATAACAGCTCCAAGAATTTCCATGTTATGCTGTTCTGTTATTCCTCCTAGAAATTTAGTTTTTTTTTAATTAGACAATGTCAGACTGTAAATGGACTGACCCTGAATAATAACACCCAGTTATCAATTTATTCATAAGTTTTCAGGAGGAATAATTGAAGAACTGCACAACATACAGTTTCGTCATGCGTTTACTAAAACAATAACGATTAATATGGTCCTTGAAAAGAATCTGTCAGCACAATTTTCCAATGAAATATAAAGACTTGGCTGTAATGGTACTATAATGAAGATTAAATGTATTCCTTTGGTGATGAAATCCGCTTTGTGGTTCTTATTTAATCACCGTTTGCAGTTTTCTGCCAATTAGATTTCGGTGCACAGGGGCCGTACTGCACATTAGGTCTCCGCCTCCCTATCTGTGATTCCTCACCTTTTCCACCTGCCTCCGGTCTGTGAATGAACGGCCTCCTCTGTTTGAAACCTCAGCAGTGACCTGTCATTCACAGACAGGAGATAGGCGGAGGAACCAGGCAATCGCAGACAGGAAAGAGGAGATCCAGTGCATGGTCCGGCCCCTGTGCACCGAAATCGAATTAGCAGAAAACTTCAAATGGTAATTAAAGAAGAACCGCAAAGCGGATTTCTTCCCCAAAGGTATCAATGTAATCAGTATAACAGCGTCATTACAGCCATTACATTACAAAGTCATGCTGACAAAGTTCTCTTTAGGATGGCCATACTACAACAGATGAAGAGTAGACCTTTCACACACAGTAATAGGTAGAGATACCATAGAACTGTATGGTGATGTAACTTCAACTAAGTAGACTTATGAGTTATCACGTGCTACAATATAATATGTATTGCAGGCAAAAGTATATAAAATATACCATTCTATATTTGGGTCATCTTCTTAATATAACATGAAGCATGTTTTCAAGATAAACCATATTAAAGAAGCGAGAAAGATCAGGAAGTTAAAAGATTGTAAGTTATGTCTTATGTGCATATGGAGTAAATGGTTAACTATATTTTAGAATACCAATAAAATGAATGAAAACATTAAATGAGCCTAAAGTCTATAACTCGCCATCTTATTCAGTTACGGCATGTCAGCATACAAATGGATGAAGTGAATAGCTTTACTTACTTGTTTTGGTCTCACAATTCAATAAGGAACTTCATAGCCACTGAAACACTACTATGAATAAAACTACCTACCTGCACATTAAATAATTTATAAGAATATTATTTTATTATTTAGCATATTTTTGGCAGATGTAAGTAGACATATTTGACAAAGTCTGTAAAGCTGTAAGACATTTATATGCTGTATTTTTTTTTGTTTTTTTGTTTTTTTTTTTTGTTTTAACCTTTTATGTAACCAATACAACAGAGTTTTAAAAGTAATACTAACTCTTTCCACAGGGTCGTTCCTGGCGTGATGAATTGTAACCTACTTACTAGATATATTTTATTGTTATATCTATATACACACACCAAATGATTCCAAATATATCAATCACTGTGGAATATATGTGAAACTCTTTTGTGATTGGGGCTTGTGGCCTGATATTTGTTGGCCCCTAAGCACCTGGAGTAAAGAATATATGCACTGAAACTTTGTAAGCTTTCTTACGTAGTCTTATAAATGTATTTGATGTATTAACCTGAACAAAATAAAGATTATATATTTATACAGATTTGATTAAAAGTGTCTGTCTTTTTCTGTTTTCTTAAACAGTGCCTACACCTTCTTACATAAATTAACTTTGAAAGTGAAGAGTCGAAATTTTGTAATATATCTTATCAGTCACTTATCTTTTGCACTAATGGTTCACTCTCAAAAACTGCTCATATATATAAAAATAAACTGCTCATATCTGTCTGCAAATCTGTCTACAGTGAGGGATCAAATGACACCTTCTGCCTATAAAAGGTTATGGAGTACAGAGGGGGACTAGGGGGATGGAAACAAAAGTAAAAGGCACAATGAGAAACTTTTGAGGCTTCTAATGCAGGGGGAAACGCCTAAAAAATGTATAAAAGTTACGTAATGGCCACAAATAATGTTGTTCTTTATATATACACACAACATCTATTTCTGAAAAGTCACCTGATCGTCCAGTCATACTTTAAACATTTTCAGCTATGTCATTTTTCAAGGCTAAGGCCGGTGTCACACTAGCGAGTTTGATGAGAGTTAGTCGCACGACTAACTCGCATCAACACCCGGCACGGCCGCCCGCTCTCGGACCAGAGTGCGCGGCGGCATAGAAATACATGCAGCCGCGCACTCTGGTCCGAGAGCGGGCGGCCGTGCCGGGTGTTGATGCGAGTTAGTCGTGCGACTAACTCGCATCAAACTCGCTAGTGTGACGCCGGCCTTAGACTCACAATACCAGTCCTAGATAGTGATAATTTCCTTCACCAAGGGCAAATATTCAGCTTCCTTCTCATCCCCTGTATTCGTAGCCCAATTATAGGGAGGTCTACAGATTTTACAAAAATTGCAGCAAAAATTACTACTTTTTTTTAGATGATTTCACAAGGGTGTGGGACTTTTGTTGATGTCACAGTGAAGTGCTCAAAGTTTAACCCCTTCTGCAATCAATTTTTATTTTTGTGCTTTATTTTTTTCTCCCCTTCTTCTTGCAATTAATTTTTATTTTTGTACTTTATTTTTTTCTCCCCTTCTTCTAAGAGCCATAACTTTTTTTTATAACTTTCTGTTCACATAGTCATATGATGGCTTGTCTTTTGCAGGACAAGTTGTAATTTTGAATGACGCCAATCTTTTCATGATTCAATGTACAGAAAAAAAACGAGGAGAAAAAAAAGAGTGGTGAAATTGGGAAAAAAAAATGATTTTCAAATATTGATCAAAGATAGCCAAGAGAGTGTGTTAAAGTTAGAGACTGTATCTTACAATTACAGCTCAAACATGATGTTCGTGGTGCAAACAACTATAGTATTAGTATTCAAATTATAAAGAAAGGTGAAAATTGTGCATAAATATTAATAGTTGTGATTTGCACCACAGTACAGCCTGCAGATAGCAGTAATGACAACAGGATTACAAATAGAATAGAACAGAGCTGGGTGTGATAACCTGTATTGCTAACGAAGAGGCTCTATCCAACCAGCAGGGTATACATTGAAATATCCACACCTGTAGCAGTGTCCAATGTAAGCCAGCTGTATAATAGGCAGATGTTAGAGAAAAGTGAAAAATACAGTAAACATATTTATAGCCTGTGTCAAATAATTTGAATACCAATAAAGACAATAGTGCTATGTGTTTAGACCAGATCACTAAGCAGAAGAAATATCATTATTTCTTATTTGAATTCCCAAAGGACAAATTCTGAAATACATATACTCATATTAGTGCTGAGAGCGTAATGCACCCATCACACCACGGATAGATTAGTTTCCAATAATCTGATAATAAGTAGCTGTGAAACAGCGCAGAGTTGAGGGAAAAAACGTCCAGAGAATATGTTGCTCCCGACTCAAGGAGCCATGTCCAGGAAGTATGTGAAAGTCAAGAAAACAAGAGCATGAGTGCGGCACAACACCTAGGAGCCCCGGCTGGTGGCGTTCCTGGAGATGAGTGGAAAGCGGGACCACGAGTAGCATGTGACATCGGGAAGCCTTTTAATTAGGAAGTCAAGTTGCTCTGTTCTTTCTTACACGTTTCTTGGAACCCTTGTACAGAGCCAAAAAGCCTCCATCAATTAGAGGACCAAAAATTAGAACACAATACTAACGCAACTATAGCAACTTCTACTGGAAATGTGGCCCCATTGGGCTTGTCTCAAGATGGGTGAATTTTAGGTGTGCTGACCACAATGGACTGCAAAGCAATTGTAACCTATTTGCTAGTGCACATTAGATATTTTCCTCATATACAGTCAGGGCCAGAAATATTTGGACAGTGACACAATTTTCGCGAGTTGGGCTCTGCATGCCACCACATTGGATTTGAAATGAAACCTCTACAACAGAATTCAAGTGCAGATTGTAACGTTTAATTTGAAGGGTTGAACAAAAATATGTGTTAGAAAATGTAGGAATTGTACACATTTCTTTACAAACACTCCACATTTTAGGAGGTCAAAAGTAATTGGACAAATAAACATAACCCAAACAAAATATTTTTATTTTCAATATTTTGTGGCGAATCCTTTGGAGGCAATCACTGCCTTAAGTCTGGAACCCATGGACATCACCAAACGCTGGGTTTCCTCCTTCTTAATGCTTTGCCAGGCCTTTACAGCCGCAGCCTTCAGGTCTTGCTTGTTTGTGGGTCTTTCCCTCTTGAGTCTGGATTTGAGCAAGTGAAATGCATACTCAATTGGGTTAAGATCTGGTGATTGACTTGGCCATTGAAGAATGTTCCACTTTTTTGCACTCATGAACTCCTGTGTAGCTTTGGCTGTATGCTTGGGGTCATTATTCATCTGTACTATGAAGCGCCGTCCAATCAAGTTTGCAGCATTTGGCTGAATCTGGGCTGAAAGTATATCCCGGTACACTTCAGAATTCATCCGGCTACTCTTGTCTGCTGTTATGTCATCAATAAACACAAGCGACCCAGTGCCATTGAAAGCCATGCATGCCCATGCCATCATGTTGCCTCCACCATGTTTTACAGAGGATGTGGTGTGCCTTGGATCATGTGCCGTTCCCTTTCTTCTCCAAACTTTTGGCTTCCCATCATTCTGGTACAGGTTGATCTTTGTCTCATCTGTCCATAGAATACTTTTCCAGAACTGAGCTGGCTTCTGGAGGTGTTTTTCAGCAAATTTAACTCTGGCCTGTCTATTTTTGGAATTGATGAATGGTTTGCATCTAGATGTGAACCCTTTGTATTTACTTTCATGGAGTCTTCTCTTTACTGTTGACTTAGAGACAGATACACCTACTTCACTGAGAGTGTTCTGGACTTCAGTTGATGTTGTGAACGGGTTCTTCTTCACCAAAGAAAGTATGCGGCGATCATCCACCACTGTTGTCTTCCGTGGGCTCCCAGGTCTTTTTGGATTGATGAGTTCACCAGTGCTTTCTTTCTTTCTCAGGATGTACCAAATTGTAGATTTTGCCTCTTCTAATGTTGTAGCAATTTCTTGGATGGGTTTTTTTCTGTTCTTGCAGCTTAAGGATGGCTTGTTTCACCTGCATGGAGAGCTCCTGTGACCGCATGTTTCCTTCACAGCAAAACCTTCCAAATGCAAACACCACACCTCAAATCAACTCCGGCCCTTTCATCTGCTTAATTGAGAATGACATAACAAAGGGATTGCCCACACCTGTCCATGAAATAGCCTTGGAGTCATTTGTCCAATTACTTTTGGTCCCTTTAAAAACAGGGTGGCACATGTTAAGGAGCTGAAACTCCTAAACCCTTCATCCAATTTTAATGTGGATACCCTCAAATGAAAGCTGAAAGTCTGAACTTCAACTGCATCTGATTTGTTTTGTTTCAAATTCATTGTGGTAATGTCTAGAACCAAAATTAGATAAATGTTGTCTCTGTCCAAATATTTATGGACCTAACTGTTCCTTGTGGAAAAACAGAGCAAGGCGCATTATTCTGGACCATTTTATGGATGAGATTAGTGCATGTAATGACAAGCAGCTTCTTCATCCCTCTGTGATACATATGGGCTCATGGAGCTGCACATCCGTAATTTGTGGACATGACTGACCTGATTATAAAAACCTCAATCTAAACCTGACTTTAATCCGATATTTACAGCAGTTGTCTAGGCACTCTCTTTAACAGCCATCACACTCTTCTATCCTCTTCTTCTCCAATGCTGTACAAAAGGTCATATTGTCAGCACCATTTGCTGCAAGTGACCTGAGACCACATAGAGGTAAATAACTTGAGGGCTGGGGTCTGTGGTCTAAATTAATTTAGGGATCTGGTCTGGGATTTGAAATAATTTAGAATCTGGTCAAAGGTTTACTGTACATTATTTTTAGGGCCTGTGTGGGCTCTGAATTTATTTAAAAGTCCTGAATCAGGATTAATTTTAGGTTCTCGCCTTGGGTCTGAACTTATCTAGGGGTATTTTAGGAAGAATGATTGCATTTAGGGGTCTAGGATCGCTATGGTGCTGAAGATCTTCATCAATTTTGGGGTATAATGCAGGAATCTAAATTTATATTTGTGTTCTGATAACGAAACGATCAGACAATATCTATCTATTAGTTGTTTTTAATAAAATTATGGTGAGTGCCCATCAGAATATTTGACCATGGACATTCAAAAGCCTTACTCATCACCCGCAGAGGCATCTTTCCTGCAATGTCGGCAACGCTGTTTCTAGAGAGTGATGTGATATTGCCCTGTCACGTGCCTGCTGTTGCCAGTGAGCAGCAGCTATTTGGCAGTAGCTTATCAATATGCCACCCAGAGGGAATGTCTGACTAAATGGTAAACTCTGCAACCAGACAGCGGCCACTTGGCTGCAGCCTGCACATGATAACAATGTCAAGTCATCCACTAGAACAACGCTGCTGTGGGAGGGGAGCATCCATTGTTTTATGTCTTAATTGGTTTGTCTATTGGTGGACAAACATTTAAATTTGTGTCTACTTGTATATAAACACATTGGCCAAAGCAAAGTGGCTTGTTGGCGCCCAACAGCATTCTTTGACACTTGATCTACCAAACCATACCCCATCCACTCCTAAGACAGTACAAAAAATTATCAATGAGTAGGAAGCTTAAACTTTTCACATCAATAACAAAAACTCTACTTAACCCCTTCATGACCAGAGGTATTTTCATTTTTGCATTTTCGTTTTTTGCTCCCCTTCTTCCCAGAGCCATAACTTTTTTATTTTTTGCTCAAAATGGCCATGTGAGGGCTTGTTTTTCGCAGGACAAGTTGTACTTTTGCGTGACACCATTGGTTTTAACATATTGTGTACTGGAAAACGCAATTTTTTTTTTTTTTAACATGTTCACTAAATGCTAAAACTGACCTCCCATTATGATTTTCCAAGTCATTACTAGTTCATAAACACCAAACATGTCTAGGTTCCTTTTTATTTAAGTGGTGAAAAAATACCCAAACTTTGGTTAAAAAAAATGGTGCCATTTTCCGAGACCTATGGTGCCTCCATTTTTTGTGATTTGGGGCTGGGTGAGGGCTTATTTTTTGTGCCCCCAGCTGACATTTATATTGATACTATTTTGTTGTAGATACGATTTTATGATCGCCCGTTATTGCAATTTAGCAGTGACAAAAAAAAATAATTCTGGCGTTTTACATTTTTTTCTTGTTACGCCGTATACCAATTAGGTTAATTCTTTTTTATATTGCTAGATTGGGCGATACTGAATGCGGTGTTACCGGTGGTTGGCCCTCATAGCAATCCGGCTATGACAACCATTGAAGTCTGCTGGAGACCTCTGGTTGTCATGCTAACCCATCAGTGACCCGCGATCACGTGACAGGATCACCAATGGGTGGGATTTTGTTCGCGCTTACCAGAAGCGTTAGTTAAATGCCGCTGTCAAAGATTGACAGTGGCATTTAACAGGTTAACAGCCACGGGTGAATCGTGAGTCCACTCGCGGCTATTAGAGGCACATGTCAGCTGTTCAAAACAGCTAACATGTGCCCGGAAAGATGTGGGCTCAGCACCGAGCCCAGATCAAAGGGAGGGATTCCGACTTGGGTGAACTATTACGCCCAACGTCGGAAAGGGGTTAGACCACCACTACAGCGTTTTTTTTTCAGCTCTGCAGTTTGGCTTTAAGTGTAAGTCCCCTGCCTCCAGTCATATACTCACCCTTTGGAGTCTTCACCGTTTTTCGGCGCCGCTCTGGTCCTGCGGGGCCATCTTGTGAGTTTCTAACTGACCAGAGCTCAGAAGTTATGTCATAAGCAAGTCTATGAGGGCCAGAATGAGGCTTTCACAGACTTACATTGATTAGTGACCTTCTTTGCACTCGTTCCATGAAACACTGGAGTAGCCAGCAGGTCACAAAAGATGGACCCGAAGCGAAAACAGGAAAACAGATGAAAATGCCGGAAGAGGAGGATTATACAGGGAACAGGGGACTTGGCGTTTAAGCACCACTTCAGCTGTGAAATAAAAAAAACCCACTGGAGTGGTGTTTTAAGACAACAGCTACACTTACAATTGGTACTGTGTGTATATACCATACAGTGCATTGCAAACATATTTTTCCTTTCTGGAATGTTCCCAGTTATTGTGTATTTGTGCAAACAAAATATATTTAGACAAAAGTACAAGGAAACACAAGTTTGAATTATTATTGTTTTTTATTATGAAGCATATCTACTGATAATGCTGAGCATTCAGATCATTCCTTTGCTACTGTAATATTTTCCCTATGCAGCTATCTTATATTACTTCATGTTTCTTTAGTGCAAATCTATTTATATGTCCCATTTCATTGGCCACAATAGTGATCTGTGGCTGCTACACAGGAACGACAGTGCTGTCTCTTATCTGACAGCATCTGCGGTTCTTTCCTTGATTAGCGGGCCTGGCATAACATCAAATCACATATGCATTATGCCGCAACGATAGCAGGTTTGTCCTGATGACGAGGTCCTGCGTGACCTCGAAATGCGTTGACTTTTAAACCTGTGTAAATAAATATTTTTATTTT
Organism: Oophaga pumilio; assembly: GCA_009801035.1. Classification (NCBI taxonomy): domain Eukaryota; kingdom Metazoa; phylum Chordata; class Amphibia; order Anura; family Dendrobatidae; genus Oophaga; species Oophaga pumilio. The sequence goes on from VIAB01000711.1 coordinate 251,792, forward strand.
AAGAACTATTCCATCCCGGCAGCTCATAAGTGATACATCCGTTCAGTTTCCTTTTATGGCGCAACGATGACATTGTGCCAGGCCAAGCTAACCAAAAATATAGCCGCGAATGCCATCAGGTGATAGGTGGTCCTCCTGGTCCCATACTGCAGTCACAGACTGTCGTGGCCAATGGGATGGGACGTGTGAATAAATTCACACCAACTGTAATAAAGCCATAATAAAGGAAAATATCTGTTCCTTAGAAAGTCTTAAAATTAGGTAATGCAATCTCAGATGAACAAGAACACATGACTCATTACACCGGGTCATTATTTATTTACCATAAACCAGGACAAAATGAGAGTAACATGTGGCTCTAACATCAGACTATATATGGGGGCCCTGATTCATCAAACAGTTTCCTCCTGAATTCTGGCATAAAACTATTTGAACTGTGGCATAATTTTTTGGCAATTGCAAGATGCGCAAAACATTTTCTAAACTTTAGCATTTTTACCCCAGTCCTGACCAGCCGTACCAACTTTTTAAAAAGTCAGGAGGGAGCATGGCTGAGCAAGCAAGGACGACAAGTTCATGATAATTTAGTTCCTAACTCGAGTAACATTTCTTGCGGTGGCACACGACAGCCGAAAGATGTGGAAAATTCATTAAGAAACCTCTTTATATATTTGGCGCGTCCTACCTCACTTTTCATCCAGGCTGGTGTACGAAATGCCAATCTTAATGTATCGAGGTCATGGTTTTCAAATTATTTAGGAAAGTTTAGAATCCCAGAAAAAAGTTACTAATTTCTGGATAAGCTTTTCCATTTTTAATTAGGAGAACACCATACTATCAACTTATACCTGACAAATAGGAGAACTGATCTGTGAGATCAATCAAATGTTTCTCCTCCAATCATGGCAGATACAAGCATTTAATTTAGATTTTAAATGGTTTAGGTAGACATGAAGGAAACTGATCCTTTCTTCAAGTAACTAAAGGCTACAGATTTCTTAAAACATTTCTAAACTGAGTCACCACGTACTTCTTCTATAACCATGTTTTGACTTGCTTGCCAATGACATACTAATTATATTAATGTATTAACTTCCCTCTTTTTCTGCAGTGCTCTGCAGGATATTTTATTCTACCAACCAAGGAATAAACTCGGCTCCGGTTCAAAATACAATATGCAAATAAGACAAATATAAGTTTCCCAGCTAAATACTAGAGTTGGACATTTATAGGAAAATTAAGTGAAAATAAATCGTGTTATTTTTGTAGTGAATTCTCCCTGTAAGTACTAATAAATGTCCTATGATAAATAGCAGAAGTTTTCATTCTTCGGGGAAATAGACCTCTCCCTTAAGCATTTATTTTATATGGGAAACAACTTGCAGGGAAATGCATGCAATAGTTTTGCAATTGTGTTCTTCGTCCTTGCTGTATTGATTCACTGAAATTGACTCGCTCCGGAAAGTAAGTATTCTTTGAAAAGTTAATCAAAAGTTTAAGTACAAATGACGAGAGATCGATGGGAGCAATACTGCTGGAACAGCGGTAATGAGAAATTGACAGCAGGAACGCCGAAACGGCAATCAGATTAGGGCACTTATTATATGAAGGAAGGAAACCCAGAGCTAATCCTAAAAAAGAAAATACTTACAGAGAAAACATAAAGAACTGCTTTCAATTTAAAACTACTTTATATCTTTAAAATAATATCCTCCACTCAGAATAAAAAGTGCTAAAACGTTTCAGGGTTTGTGCTCCGCATTCTAATATTTGATATAAGGAAAAAGGGATGATGTATGCTCACAAAGAAAATATATCTATGGATTAGTAGAGAAAGTCCATGATGTATACACAATGATGCCTCCAAAAATTGCTGTCATCTGCCATGTTAGCTAAATAAAGGAAAGTCAGGGTGCGGTTACACTGGCCAATATCATTAATGAGTATTCCGAATAAGGCTCTTTTCCCAACAATCGGTCTGTCGAAACAGTCAGCCAAACACCGAATAAGATATTTTTTTTCTCTAGAGACCTCTGTGTGGCGCCTAAAAAAAGTATGTAGAAAACGTTGCATTTTTAAGTGCAGAATAACATCTTTTCTGTATTATAAAAGCCACATTCAAAATGCTGCTTCACATCTACACCAAAAATGTATCAAATAAGAGGAAAAGGTATAAAAAAAATACAGCTTAAATGCAATAATCACTGCATCCTCTGACTTCTCCTCCTGTCAGGGTGGAAAGGAATGGTAAATGGGTGTGGATGGGGATGTGGCTAGGAGCGTGGTCAAAATTAGTTGTGTCATGTGTTGTGTGTTGCATGATTTGTTCCTCTTTCTGTTCTCTGAAGGTTGGGAGGTATGCGTGAAGGTCCCGGTGCTCAATTTATAAGGTGAATAGTCATAGTGATGTTCTTTCCCACTATGTTCCTATCTGTGATGTCACCATTCGCTCTAGGATCTGTTTCTGCTTACTGCATCACTGCAGTGTGGAGAGTTCTGAGAAGAGAAACAGTCAGGCAAGAGCTGTGCACCTTCATTCAATGTCTATATAACTAAAGGAGAGCAGAGTACAGTGCTCAGCTGCTTCCGTCAGCCCTACAGGTGCAATGTGGTGCCTCCTCACTGAGGTTATTTGGTTGTAGGAATGTGGTGCTTGGGTTCCATGTTCAAATAATTGGTGGAGGTCCCAGCAGTTGCGTATGTTTGACTCTGAAATGCTGCAGCCTTTTAGAGAAAAACATACTTTTAAGAGGCTCCAGGGACCGAGCCACGCTATAGACTAGTTGTACAGTCGGTCTCTAGCGGATTTTCCCTGCAGGCTGACAGTGACTGGCAAGCCTCTGCCTACATGCGTGTATAGGCAAAGGCTTGTGAATCTCTGTCAGTGTGCAGTGAGAAGTCACCGTGGACACACTTGTACCACTAGTCTGACGTACCGCTCAGTCTCCAGATCAAAAGTATGTTTTAGAGTCCAACATATCTGGCTGTGATCATACAGTCAGTGGTTGATACATGCAGCAGCATATATCATCTGACAGGTTCCCTTTAAAACCTTGTTTGATCACACAGCATTTTATCTCAATTAATCAAACGTCTATTTCCAGTAAGGCCCCCGTCTCACACAGCGATCTCGCTAGCGAGATCG
>VIAB01000712.1:11512-33171 GCA_009801035.1 Oophaga pumilio
CTGTGATAATCAGCTGACACCCGGCGTCGATTAGCTGTGCTCCCTCTGTGAGCGCAGCTGATCGCCTATGACGTACTATCCCGTCCATGGTCAGATTGGCACGGGTTTCATGGACGGGATAGTACGTCTAATGTCAGAGAGGGGTTAAAAAAAAATTTCACCACTTAAATAAAAAAGAACCTAGACATGTTTGGTGTCTGTGAACTTGTAATGACCTGGAGAATCATATTGGCCGGTCAGTTTTAGCATTTAGTGAACATGGTAAAAAGAAATCGTGAAAACAATTGTGTAATTGCACTTTTTTTTGCAATTTCTCCACATTTGGATTTTTTTCCCATTTTCCAGTACATGATATGGTAAAATCAATTGTGCCCCTTGTCCTTAAGGGGTTAAAGAACTATAGTTGTTATAGCTTAGACCAATATTTTACAAACTCCAGAACTCACGGCCCCTCTACATGTCTTGTTTTCAGGATTTCCTTAATATTGCACAAATGATGGAACTGTTATAAAGGCATCAGGTATTGCCACAGGTTCTCTCACCTGTGCAATACTAGGGAAATCCTGAAAACATGATCTGTTGGGGGGCTGTAAGGTAGGAGTTTGGGAAAACTGGTTTATATTTTGTTTTTCTGTGAAAATCTTTTAATCTAAATTATGGCAACAAACTCTAAATATGAATATATAGCTGTTTAATAGATAATAAAATAAAGTTTACTTAAACTATGCTGCATAATGTTTAATTGCAACAGTTGCTGTCCAATGCTATTCCATTATGAAAGCAATGTTTGTTTTTTTAAGAGAGTGTGCATTGTAATGTTATAGACATACTTTATTGGTTGCCCAGTTTAGAAAATTAATTTTCAAATAAGCTTTTGGGAATTTGAAGCTAAGTGAGAGGGTCTCACATTCTGAAACTTTTATTTGTCAAACCTAACAGCTTAGATGCCATGGTCAGTAGTTACTGTGGCATCAAAGCAGTTAAACAGAGGGAAGGCATACTTGTTCTATCTTAATGACTTCCAACAACTCAATTATACAATACAGGCATAAGGCGCGTAGGCAATGCTACTTTACCACGCTCGATAGATAATCAGCACAGGCAATTTTCAAATTCACCTTTTCATGCCGATATTCCAGGGCTCTTCAATTAGCAGTGAAGTTATTTTCTGTGAATTGAGCATAGCTTATTATGCTCTGGTGTCTCTACAGATCTGACAGCATAATAAATGTAGATATAGAAAATAAAATAGTTGTACTCACCTTACCGCTCACCTCTTTATCTCTCCACTCTTTACCTACCCCCATCTGGTTCTTGGCACATCTTATCACCACAACGGAGCCCTATATCCCTGGGCTTCTTCATACTAGTCCTGCACTTACAGCTCTGATGAGATCTGGGACATCTCTGCTCAAGCACGTGTAAATTCATGTCATCATGACATCATCATGTGCACTTTGATCTTGCATGCATTGAAACATCGCATGCACCAGTCTCAGACCGGGGATGGTGCAGAGCGGAGAGGCCAGACAGTTGAACGTTATGTTATGATGAGTACAAGGGTCTTTTATAACCTGTTGATGGCCTAGTATGGGTCAGCATGCCAGGCAGAAGCAAATTACAAAAAATCCACATTCTGGAGGAAGCAGACTTTTAGAACCTATTACAAAAACATAGTGCATACGCACACTGCAGTAAGTGAAAAAACAGTAACACATGTAAAATACATAGAATACTTTTTATAAAATTTTTTATTGAACCTATCCCACCATGAGAAGGTGTATCCCATCAGGATGTTCCCCTACTCAAGTAACTCATCTTTCTATATGCCATCCACAAAAGGAAAGATTTAAAATAGATGCGAGTGTTTAACACTTTTGTATGGAAAACTAAGGAAATAAAGGTGTACACCCCCAACTGAGTACTGAGTACAAGAAACTAAAGCTAAGCTAAAAACATGGGCCCACACCCCTATTATTGTAAGTGTAAAGTGTGTAAGTGTAATGTGCAGGTGCGCATGAACATTATGGTCATTAAACTAATGCTATAATACAGCTTAGAATAATAACATAATTCATACACACATAGTAATTAAATAGTAACAAATGTAAAAAACATAGGGTGCTTAGTTGACTTTTTTATAAAAAAAAATGTGAAAGCCATCCCAGGTCGACAAGGTGTACCCAATTATGATGATCCCAAATTCTAGTGACTCACCTCACTATGTGCCTTCCACAAAAATGTGGAATTTGTAATTTGCCACTAGAAAACAATTCTATGTTCACTCATATCTAATTGGATATTACCTCACAAATTTAGTTTTAGGCCGGTGTCACACTTGCGAGAAACTCGCATGAGTCTCGCACCTCAATACCTGGCACTTGGACCAGAGCGTTCAGTTCCATAGAAATACATGCAGCCGCACACTTCGGTCCCGAGTGCCGGCGGCAGTGCCTGGTATTGAGGTGCGAAACTTGTGCGAGTTTCTAGCAAGTGTGACCCCGGGCTTAGCAAGATACTCTGTGGTTTCCCAAGCCGAAAATAACTAACTTGTAAATAATAAAGGGAAAAACATAAGTTTGTGTACATAAATCTCCCTTAAAAAGTATTGTTTTATTATATTTCTCTTAAAAAAAAACACCAAAACCCAGTGTAAGTGGTTAAAAAATGATAAATGCTAGCATCATGATATCCGGCATCCGCAGTATTTTTTCCTCCTGATGAACCGTAATGACGGGGAAACGCATCGGGGACAACTAATGCTAAGTCTCACGATCTCATTTTCAATATGCTGTTTCACTGCATCAATGTTATAGCTTTGTGAGGCACACTTTGGACTTGGGGGACAACCAATGCATTGTTATGCTGCTTATTATGCTACCAATATAGCTGTTTGAGGCTCATACTAAGGATCAAGGAGCCTATAGACTATAACCCAAATATCAATGCATCTCTGTTCAAGTATATGGGTATTATCCCTCCTACTGTGTGATTTGAAGTGAGACTATTATATATATTTTTTTTCTGTCAGACCCATATGCCATGATATTATTAAGTGTCAGACCTATATGTCATGATATGTGTTAATATATAAGGATCTATCTATTTCACAACTTCCCTTTACTATTTTGTTTTCCCACCTTTGCATCTAGGGTATTATTAGGGAAGTAAGGGATAGTCGACGTTGAGTGGGGGCGCCAAAAAATCGCGTCTTAGGGTGCCAACCTCCACGGCAAGGAAGGTGCAAGAATAGGCATATTATAGGGTCTGAACAGGTAGGATTGGTCAATATTTTCTATTTTTTGGTTTCCCAAGCCACAACAAGCTCATGTTTAAGCAAAGAAGCATAATAAACTCTCTAAAACTTACAGAACACTGTATAATTTGTTTGTAGTTATGTAATAGGTTTAGCGAGTTCATAATAAAGACTTGTTTTTATTGAGTTTTTTACTTTAGATATAAGGGTTCATTTATTTAATTTGCTTCACTATTTTGGTATAATTTTTTTACGCAATATAATTTGATGTTAATTTCATTTTTCTTAGTGCAGTAGTTTTTGAACACAAAACCGACATGGGGAAACATTTACAACACAAATGAGTAAGATAATGAATAATGTTACTCATCTGAGATAAAACAGTTCAGTCATAAATATAAATGGGGCCCATTAGCATTTATATTTTTAGTCTAGAAACAGCAAGGTTCAACACAGTGTAACATTTATAATGCATCTACTATTTGCATAAGGCATATCAGTGATCTTCCAGTCAGTCTTTAACCTTCATGTTGTGCCTGGGGAATTATGTCTGTGCTCCTACCTCAATACAACACAATTAGGACACAGAATTCATCCCCTAACATGACCATTACAGGTGAATAAGGATGGGAGAATGCAGAGCTCTTGAAAAATGAATGCACTTCACTCACATCGTTTCTATGTACAACATGTCAATACCATTTCTTCCTAAGCTGTAGTAGAAATGTGCATTCTTCAATTAGCCTAATTGAATCCAAGTATAGTCATGTAGTTCTAAATTGTAAATCACCCCTGTGGGATGGTGCATAGACGATATTGAGTGTCATCACTGTTGTTCATTATTCCTTGGCTTGTTCCTTCAAGACTTCATAGCTTAATGGAGTCAGCTAGCAGCGTTGTGTCAGATAATATGTGATGATCAATGATAAGTAAGTTATATAGATGATATATGCAATTACCGGAAGAATTAGTGAAATAAAATACTGTATATTATTGGATTTAAACTCAAGTTTATACATAGCCCCTTGATTAATCTATGTACCCATAGCATTATAGTTTTGACAAAGTTTTGAAAATCAGTTTCAAGCTACTTGTTTCTCCTGCATAGAAGAACATATTTGATTATCACAACTTAGTGCTGCCCCCACTTCCCAGCACAAAAAGTATGAAGATAAGTGCATAGCTGGCAATTATAGAATACTGCCATCCAGCTTTGATATACCATATATACTCGAGTATAAGCTGAGTTTTTCAGCACATTTTTTATGAAGAGCCATGCATACTAGGACAGGAATGAAGAGCCATGCATACAAGGATAGGGATGAAGAACCATGCAGACCAGGATAGGAATCAGGAGTCATGCAGACCAGGATGGGATGAAGAGCCATGCATACAAGGATAGGGATGAAGAACCATGCAGACCAGGATAGGGATTGAGAAGCCACGCAGACCAGGATAGGAATGAGGAGGCTATGTATACCAGGATAGAGATGAGGAGCCATGCAGACCAGTATGAGGATGAGGCAACCATGCATACCAGGATGAGGATGAGGGGGTCATGCATACCAGGATAGGGATGAGGAGTCATGCATACCAGGATGGTGATGTGGGTGCCATGCAGATCAGGATGGGGATGAGGAGTCATGCATACCAGGATAGGGATAAGGGGACAATGCATACCCGGCTTAGACTCGAGTCAATTAGTCTTCCCATTTTTTTGTGTTAAAATTAGGTGCCTCAGCTTAAAGTCAGGTCGACTTATACTCTAGTATATATGGTACTTCACAAGAATACCTGTTGGCTACATATGACACCATGCACAGTGTAACGTACCTGTTAAAAGTGTTTGATGTTGGCTGGTCTCATAGATTGTATTGGAAGCAATACCTAGTGGAAGTCAAGAAAATACAATAACAACAACTTTGCTTTTAACTCAAAGTTGTAAGTTGGCTGAATATATAAGTGTTTCTACTTCCAAGAAAATTACAGTAGTTTTCAAAATGTTTATTGCATATCACAAGTGAGGTATGGCCCTACAGTTAGAACGGTAGTGTTTTCCAAGCGAGATCAGTTTTGCTGAGAGCAGTATGCAAATATGATCTTAGCTAACTGATTTTGTTGGCTTTGACCTTCCAATGAAAGGAAGGTGGACATTTCAAAGTCAATAGAATAAATTAAAGACAGTACGTAATGGAATGTAAAGGCATATATCTTTACTTTGATTTACAATAAGCTATAATACGTTATTGGTTAGTCAGATATTAATCTTTTTTTTAGTTGAACAGTACATACAGTATTAAAATGACATGTAGGTGAACAGGTAAATCCCCCTATTTGCCCCTGTGCAAGACTGGACCGACCACTTCCCTACATGAGCAATGCTTGGCGCAGTATACTTGATGTCCTGTATTCAGACAGAAGTAGCATATCATATACTGTCTATGAGATATAGATTAATTATATATTTGTATATTTTATTGTTTAGAAGCATAGCCTAAGATGACAAAGCAGCTGTAGCTTGATATGTAGTATTCTCCATACCTGGGCAGGACTCATCTTTGTATCATCATACATGAGCGTCTTCTCAACCAAATATTTTGCAGCTGTTTGTTATTTTCTTAAGGCCCGCTGGTGCCTGCAGCCTGCATCTGTGTGAATGCTTACTATGAGCTTAAAGCGGGCCCCTACTTCAAGGCAAGGAACTGAAATCTGGCATGTAGCACAACAGCAATGAGGTCAAAAATTGCACTGATATGCACTTTCCCTTCAAAACATACATCCATTTAAGTGAAGCCATCAGTAGTTTAGCCCCCACAACCACATCTTTATTGCACCCTTTATATAGTTTCAATAAAATCAATTTTAAAACTGGAGCAGTGATATGTTAATTGGTCAGTGTATAGTTGTGGGGGCACTGCTTCTCCAGACTAATCTTCCCATCAATTATGTTATCAAGCCCCAGTAGCCATGAGTGACGTGATTTGCAAAAGTGATGTAACTACTGGCTCTTTGCAAATCTTTTTCTTTGGCAATACACAGTTAAGCTGGGTAAATTCTCCCTGGCTTCGTCAGCACGTTGTGCATGCACAGGGAGGTAGCAGTGATGCCAGATTCAGCCAGTCATGGAGGAGCACCACACAGTCATCGGTGTAAGACCAGTCTTAAAGCCCACATGTCCCACTGATGAAACACACATCCCAGTGGTTGTTGATGGGATACGGGTACTGCAAGATCTCTGCGTCTGGCTTACTTTTACATGACTGCTGTAACACTAGGACTGCACAGTACACCGATGAAACCTGGACGTTTACACCTGACTTCAGTTCTTACACATAACCTAACATAACCTAGCAGAATTGGGATGTAAACATACTTTTACAAAATATACAAAATGTGACAGATATCATTGCTTGTTAACAATTTTTTGCACAGGCTAATTAAATATGAAACTTTGAGACAATTCATTCGGGTTTCACATGTATATCTAACATTTTATATGACTTTTACTTAATAAACATCTTAATGAGGAAACAAATACTGAGAAAAATAATTGCTACTTGAGAAATAGGTCTTGAAGAGAAAAATATGTTTAAAAAAACATTTTCAAAGTGGTTACCATTAAAAATAACATGTACAACAATAAATTAGCTCCTTTTGCAAATGAAAACCAGCATTGTGACCAGTTTATTGTTTCAAGGCTGATATAAAAAATGTAATAATAGACTTATTAAGCTGCAAGCAATCAAACATGGTATTTCATAGCAGCTCTACAGATAAAGTGTGTGTACGAAATGTATAATTGGGTTTAAGAAGTCAGAGCCAGATTCACACTCTTTTGTCAGCTAGTTAGTCCCAAGCATGGTACCAATTCTCTCATTACTAGTGCTATGTCCTTTTCAAGAAAAGTTATAAAATCTTGATTGTTAATTTTTTAAATTAAGCATCAAGCAAGTTCTGAAATCTACACGCTGAATCACCAGTACAGATTACTCTGCGTTCTCCTTCACATTCTTGTTGTTGCAGACAAATACATTAGCTAAATCTCCAAACTGCTGATTGTTAAGGTCTGTCACTATTTATGTCAGCTACCTGATGGAAATTCTACAAAGAGCTGATGTTATCTTCAAGATTCGCCTAGGCGTCCCTTGGTTCAATCTTGTGCTCTTTATTTGCATTTGCTCCTCTCTAAAGAGCGAAAAAAAATATTTTACCAGCCTTGCAAAGTGAGGTCACTACACATTTACAGCTAATTAATGTGCCCGAGATTAGTCATAATGATAAAGTTACAGGAAATATTACCCTTTTGAGGATTGTATTGCATAACAAGATTTTGGTGAACTGGGGAAAAGATCAATTGCTAAGTAATATCAATTTATAATGTTCTTGTTATGAAAAATTGGAGATCCTGGAATAAGTCATATTGAATTAATTAGATTTTGCTATCATTTTACATACCAGTGTACAATATTTAATTGAATGCTATTTATGATGTAATTCTTACTCTTCTCCAGCCAAAATCCCAAATTTGTTCAAATAAAATGCCCAAAATGCAAACTTTTTTTTCTATAGTGGATAATATATGAACTGCAAGCTCATTAGACATAAAAATAACATTGAAAAGAATTACTTATGCATACATTTAGCTTTGCCATTTCATTTAACACTTTTCAGTCATTTCTTCAGATGTAGCATATTTTAACTAGCACCATTAGTTTACATATCACTTTACAGAGATCTTTATCCCTTTCCCTGTTATGGCTCAGAAAATCCAAATTTTCTATCAGTATGTCTACGTATGGGAAGTAACCCACCCAAACACAGGAAGAACATACAAACTCCTTGCAAATGTTGTTCTTGGTGGGACTTGAACCCAGGACCCCAGCGCTGACCTGATGTGCAGTCCCACAATCAAATTAGATTGGAATATCTTGAGCTGCCTCATGATACTGGATGTGTGTCATTTTAGGAAATTCTACATCTATATGTACTTTCTATGGTTAATGCAGAAAGGGCTCTAATTTGAAGATGGCAAGCTATAAAGCATTTTTATTTAATGGGGTGGTAAAAAACACAAATACATTTTCATCCTAAATGCCTAAATCTAATTTAATCAATTTTCTAATATACATTTAATTAATATATTCCCTGTCTCCACTAGATCTAACTGCTCTTCTTTTAAAACTTCTTTTTTGATGATGCTTTGAAGTGTCATCGGGAGTCAGAGACAGTGGTCACTGCCACAGCCCCTGCCCCTTTCGGAAACAATGCATCATCGTAAAACAAATATGTATCCTGCTGAGACCAGCACCACCCCCACAAGTGACATCTCTTACTTGGGTTAGGGCTGGTCTCTGCACGCAAGGTGTTCTTGCAATGTCCACTGGCAGTGCACTGTTACCAGTTAGTTACTACTGATCTGAGCATGCGACAGAGCGCACTGTCTCTGTCATTTTGCATAATGCGCAGGGAGTAGCCCAGCCCCTGAAATGAAAGTCAGTGATGATGCTTCATTTCAAGAAGGGGGTAGTAGGTGCAGCACAACCTATGCCCCGATGTTGCTTCACTTAAGTTTCACTCATGTGCTAGGAAATCTCAAACGAAATGTCATAAAAAATGAAGTTTTTAAAAAAGAAATGCAGTTAGATAGTGTAGTTAGGGAAGGATAGGGACTTTTTAAATTAAAATATTTGATAAAATATATTAGATTATGGCATTAAATGGATAAGGATTTAAAATGAAAATTAAATTCTATTTCTGACCATCCTTTTAAATCTGTAATTTATGTTCCTCCACCACATTAATTTCGCACTAGGTAGCTATCTATCCCTTATTCCAGCCCAAATTTGACAAATGTTTCAGCTAAGCAGAAGCCAAACAGAATAGAGTGTGAGACTGTAATAAGCTATCAAAAACTAGTTATTTTGTGGCATTTAAAACTCTAAATCTTGTCATATGTTACTGTAACACATAATTTAAAGGCCCATTATTGCACGTGGATGTAGTGTGTTAACACTGGATGCCTCCATAGAGCTCATGGTGGCAGCAGTCATGTAATTTACTCACTTAATTGAATTTTCTGTGCTGCTTCAATTGTTCAGCAACTGTGCAGCATCTGCACAAAAAATGATATAGCTATGGAAGTGCTCAAATTTGTGAATAATTTGACCGTCACCATTTTAAGAGCCGTGGCTATCTCAGTTTAAAGCTTTCTTTGTGACTACACCCCAGTTTATTACATTTTTAAGATCTAACCAGAAAGTGGCAAATTCTTTCAAGTTAAACTCATAGTCCTTATATATAATAGTTAAAATATTTTATCTAGTCATAACCTAATGTCCAAGATGAACTATCAAACAACTCTTAACCAGACAAAGGAGAAGAATGTTGCAATTTTTCATGCGTGCATCTAATGGGGCATTTTTATCCCCTTCACACAATGGCCATTTTGCTTTTTTTGCTTTTTGTTTTTTCCCGCCCTTACTTCCAAAAGCCATAACTTTTTTTTTATTTTACTGTTAATATAGCTGTATGGAGGCTTGTTTTTCGCCAGATGAGTTGAACCTTTAAATGACTTGATTAATTTTACCACACAGTGTACTGGAAATTAGGGACATGACATATGATAAGTTTGCGTTGTATGTTGCGGAGGGGTTAAGCAAAGCTTGATCTCCTTACAAATACACTTTAGTCATTTCCCATATGTGAATTAATTTACACAAAACACATTATTTTAGATGCTTCATGAACCAGCATGATCCATAAGATTGTTTAATGAACTAAAAGTTGCTGAAAATCATAATTGACATTGTATGTGGTGCTGGCAATGTTTCACATTATTAAAATTAATGGAAGAAATCAACCAAGTAAAGGAATTAAACTGGATGCACAGCAGCATAATCTAATGGGTTTTTGGTGAATTTATATATGAATCTCAAAGGAGAACACATTAAAACAACATGGTTCAAGTTCTTTGATTTATGTGTCTTTCAGAAAGACATAATGTCAGGTTAAAGTGATTTCATGTGAATTTAAAAACATGACTGTTTACTATCGCCATAACTGCTTATTGATTGCAGTAGTGCAGCTGTACACTATTGAAATGATTAGGGCTTAGCTGCAGAGATGACTGAATCAACTTCGAGTCAAATTTTTAGAAAATTACAAGTCCCTCTGATTACAAACAATTTGAAATTAGACTCTTGAGAATCACAACAAAAAATGCCACCACTCTTTTACACATTGGTGGAGATTGCAGCACCCAGAGAATGATACTATGATGTCAAGTGGGGCCTTTCAGCAATCACATTACATGGTCTAGCACAGACAATCAATGAGGACTAACAAGGAGACTACAATGGAAGACATCAGGAAAATAAGTGACAATTTTAATTTTTTAAAACCCAGGTACAGGACCTCAGAGCGCATAGCTCATTACTCATTGGGCTAAAGTTTTAGGGTTAGGTTTAGGGTTATAGTTAGGCTAAAATGAGTTGTGCTAAAGTTTTAGGGTTAGGGTTTGGGTAAGGGTTGGGATTAGTGTTGTGATTAGGGTTAGATTTGGGATTAGGGTTAGGTGTGTGTTGGGGTTAGGTTTGTGGTTAGGGTTTTAATTAGGGTTGGGATTAGAGTTAGGGGTGTATTGGGTTTAGGGTTGTAGTTAGAATTGGGGGTTTCCACTGTTTAGGTACATCAGGTGGTCTCCAAATGCAGCATGGCGCCAACATTGATTCGAGCCAATTTTGCGCTCAAAAAGTCAAACTGTGCTCCCTTCCTCCTGAGCTCTGCCGTGCTCCCAAACAGTGAGTTACCCCCACATATGGGGCATCAGCGTACTCTGGACAAACTGCACAACTTTGGGGGTTAAATTTCTCCTTTTACCCTTGGTAAAATAAAAAAATGGGGGCTAAAATATCATTTTTGTAGATAAAAAAATGATTTTTGTTGAAAAATAAATATTTTTTTATTTTCACGGCTCTGCATTATAAACTTCTGTGAATCACTTTGGGGTTCAAAGTGCTCACCACACATCTAGATAAGCCCCTTGGGGGTCTAGTTTCCAAAATGGGGTCAGTTGTGGGGGGTTTCTACTGTTTAGTCACATCAAGAGCTCTGCAAATGCAACATGACGTCCGCAGACCATTCCATCAAAGTCTTCATTCCAAAACGGTGCTCCTTCCTTTCTGAGCTCTGCCATGAGCCCAAACAGTGGTTCCCCCCTCATATGGGGTATCAGTGTACTCAGGACAAATTGGACAACAATTTTTTTGGTACAATGTCTTTTGTTACCTTTGTAAAAGTAAAAATTTTGTGGTGAAAATATAATTTATGTGGAAAAAATGATTTTTTATTTTCACGGCTCTGCGTTATAAACTTCTGTGAAGCACTTGGGGGTTCAAAGTGCTTACCACAAATCTAGATTATCTCCTTGGGATCTAGTTTCCAAAATGAGTTCACTTGTGGTGGGTTTACACTGTTTAGGCACATAAGGGGCTCTGCAAATGCAACATGACGACCGCAGACCACTCCATCAAAGTCTGCATTCCAAAACGGTGTTCCTTCCTTTACGAGCTCTGCCATGCTCCCAAACAGTGGTTCCCCCCTTTTAGGGGGTATCAGCGTACTCATGATGAATTGAACAACTTTTGGGGTCTAATTTTTCCTGTTACACTTGGGAAAATAAAAAAATTGGGGGGTAAAAAATATTTTTTGTGGAAAAAAATGATTTTTTATTAGCACGGCACTGCGTTGTAAACTTCTGTGAAGCACTTGAGGGTTCAAAGTACTCACCACACATCTAGATAAGCTCCTTTGGGGTTTAGTTTCCAAAATGGGGTCACTTTTGGGGGGTTTCTACTGTTTAGGCACATCAGGGGCTCTGCAAACGCAACATGACGCCAGCAGACCATTCCATCAAAGTTTGTATTCCAAAATGGCGCTCCTTCCCTTCTGAGCTCTGCCATGGTTCCCCCCCACATATGGGGTATCAGCGTACTCAGGACAAATTGGACAACAACTTTTGGGGTCCAATTTCTCCTTGTTCCCTTGTGAAAGTAAAAATTTGGGGGTGAAAGATCATTTTTGTGGAAAAAAAATGATTTTTTATTTTCACTGCTCTGCGTTATAAACTTCTGTGAATTACATGGGGGTTCAAAGTGCTCATCACACTTCTAGATAAGCTCCTTTGGGGGTTTAGTTTCAAAAATTGGGTCACTTGTGGGGGTTTCTACTGTTTAGGCACATCAGGGGCTCTGCAAACGCAACATGACGCCCGCAGACTGTTATGAGCTCGGTTGCAACAACTTTATTATATAATGGATTGCAACCGAACCAGAGGTCGGCAATGCAGTTAGTGTCACTGCTGCTGAACACCCTTTGGGTATGTAGGCAATGACTGACAACTTAAAGAGTAATATTAGATCTCGCCTGTGTTACTACACACTAAGGGAGATGTAGAATTGGCACTATCTCCGTTAACGTCACGGGAGATCTACTATCGACTGGCGTAGCTGTAGCCCTGTTAATGGCAGAGAAGCCAATTGCCAGATATTAGGTATGCACTATGTGCTGCAAGCTGGTATATACGTAGCCCTGTTGACTGCACAGAAGCTACATGCCAGCTGCTAGGAAGTGCATGTGACTAACGCCAGGTGTACGTGCTCCCAGCCGGCGTGAGACCGGACTGAGCAACTCTGTTCAGCTTGGCAGGCGATGCCCAGGTTACGCGCCCCGCAGGCTGCTCAGGGTATATAGCTATCCTATATTCGTAGCAAGACTGCGCACATTGGCTACCTGCCTGGCATAAGCTAAACCTGCCTGAAGGATCTGTACTAATTAGCCGAGCATACTCTGGCATCGGCAAGTCCCAGAGAGCAAAGCTAGAGAGCACGTGGAGCCCAGATTCTGGCATGTCCAAACAAGAGCACTGCCTATATTAGTATGATCTGACCACGCCGTGCCGCGAACAGACAAGCTATTTAAGGGCTAAGCTCCGCCCCCAGCCATCTCATCAATCGCATCACCGATGACATCATCTGTGACCAATCAGGCGGTGCCAGGTCAGAGGATCAGCTGACGTTAACCACCAATCACGCTTCGCCATGTAACGGACATGCTCAGTGCAGGCATTTCTGGACTTAGGCTATAACAGCCCTGTCTCCTTCTGTAACCTATGCTTAAGGCTACTATTAAAAAAGTCTCTGGAGACAGCCTGCACTCTCTTGTACTGGCTAGGCATTGGGATTGATGGCAAAGCTAAGCAGCATCTAGCCTGGCTGAGGCCAGAATGGGGGACCACTGATGCCTCAGATCCAAGTTCAAATCCATCTGACGCCTAACATTATCCCACCCAACCTGATGCTTAAATTCCTCAATGAGCCAGGGGGCATGAATATGGTACAAAATTTTGAAAGGACTCCTAAAACGGGAGGTGAACTTAGCAGATTCCCTGCGTCCTCTAATATTGCGAGTCGCGAGACAGGCCCTGTCGCCCAAGGATAATATGGGGTCCTGGACAGAGATAATTGTCAACCAACTGTCTCTGATGGGACGATTTGTCTCTCTCACAAGAGGTACAAGATTAGACATATTTTTTAAAGTCCTGAGGCAACCGAGGCCACCAATACCACCGTTGGAGAAACTTAGTGGTACATTTGACTCCAAAATGACCTCTGGTTTTAAGGGCATGTGCCCAAGAGAGCACCTTATTTTGTAATTTAGGAGGAACGAACATCTTCCCAGGAGGAACCTGGTCTAAGGTCATTGGTGCCACCATCCACATATCCCCAGAAGGCATGACATTTTAGGGCTCGTTACTGTCCTCGGTCGTATCTACTGGCAGGGAATAAACCTTACCGCTACGAGGCTCTGAGCCGGGGACCAAATCAATTGGACAGTCATACGGTTGGTGGGAAGGCAAAGTCTCCGCAACCTTTTTGGAATGCTCAGGATGAGCGACCAAGTCAACAGACGGCTCTGAGACTACCCTTCGGGTCGAGGCAATCATATGCTGAGAAACACCATTCTCACCCCCGAAATTAATTTCCGCCGTGTTCCAGTTAATTTGTGGATTGTGACAACATAGCCATGGAAGGCCTAATAGCACCTCAACCGATCCACTGGGAATAATGAGAAAATAAATATCCTCCCGGTGACCCTGAGGAAATGACATAGTAAGGGGAATCGACTGGTGGTTGATTTGCATGTCTAGCAGTGAACCGTTGACTACCTTAATGTTCATTGGTTTGGGCAGTAACTCCATAGGAATGGCATGTCTCTGGGCAAAGGTTAGCGACAAAATTTGCCATCTGCCCCAGAGTCCACCCCCGCCTTGGCAGAAACCGCAGTTGCTTCGAAGAGCAACGTTACCTCATATATTAGTTTGAAGGTAGAGGTCCCTGAATCTAACACATCTCCTCTAATAGTGGTTAGACACTCTCGTTCCTCCGCCTGCTTGGAACCCTTATTACTGGGGTACTCCAAGAGATGTGTAGGATGGGAACGAGGGGAGCATTTCCTAGTCAGGGATATATCCATAGGCTCAGGTTCCGTGTCAGGAACAGTGGGTTCGGAAATAGGTCTAGAAAACGAAGGTGCCATCTGGAACCGAGGTTTAGAGACCTGCAGCTCCAACTTGCTTTCTGCATGACGTAAATCTATTCGGTTGTCAAGAGTCATTAACTCTTCCAGAGAGGTTGGAATCTCCCTGGTGGCTAGAGCATCTTTTATAGGCCCAGCCAGACCCTTCCAGAACACCGGGATTAGCGACGGTTCAGAACAATCCAGTTCTGCCGCTAATGTTCTGAACTGGACGTCATAATGACTGGCCGTGGTCGAACCCTGTACTAATGTAAGAAGCTTAAGAGCCGTATCATGTGTAACCTGAGAACCGAGGAACACACTTTTTAGAATTCTAAGAAAGAGACCTGCATTAGCCACTACCGGATCATTCCGTTCCCACAGAGGAGTAGCCCACTCCAAGGCTTTGCGGGAAAGTAATGATATGACAAAACCCACTTTAGCCCTTTCGGAGGGGAAACGTGCCTCCATCATTTCTAACTGGATGGAACATAAATTCATAAACCCTCTGCAGGATCTGCTGTCGCCAGAAAATTTTTCTGGGAGGTCAAAACGGGATAATGAAACTGTAGCAGCTGTCGCAGCATTATTTACAAGACTGGCTGCTTGTGCGGCTGCTTGAGTAGCTACTGCAGTGAGATCAGCAACCGGAGCGGCCTGTTCCAGAGACCTAAGTCTGGCCTCTAGTTGCTGAACATAGCGCTGTAGCTGCTGAATGTCAGCCATGTTCGGCGGTCAGATACTGGTCAGATACTGTTATGAGCTCGGTTGCAACAACTTTATTATAAAATGGATTGCAACCGAACCCGGGGTCGGCGATGCAGTTAGTGTCACTGCTGCCGAACACCCTTTGGGTATATAGGCAATGACTGACAACTTAAAGAGTAATATTAGATTTCGCCTGTGTTACTTCACACTGGGGGAGATGTAGAATTGGCACTATCTCCGTTAACGTCACGGGAGATGTGCCATCGACTGGCGTAGATGTAGCCCTGTTACTGGCACAGAAGCGACTTGCCAGATATTACATTTGCACTATGTGCTGCAATCTGGTATATACGTAGCCCTGTTGACTGCACAGAAGCTACGTGCCAGCCGCTAGGAAGTGCATGCGACTAAAGCCAGACGTATGTGCTCCCAGCCGGCGTGAGACCGGACTGAGCAACTCTCTGTTCAGCTTGGCAGGTGATGCCCAGGTTATGTGCCCTGCAGTCTGCTCAGGGTGTATAGCTACCCTATATTCGTAGCAATACTGCGCCACAATGGCTAAAGGTTACGTGCCCCGCAGTCTGCTCAGGGTGTATAGCTACCCTATATTCATAGCAAAACTGCGCACATTGGCTACCTGCCTGGCATAAGCTAAACCTGCCTGAAGGACCTGTGCAAATTAGCTGAGCGTACTCTGGCAAAGCTAGAGAGCACATGGAGCCCAGATTCTGGCACGTCCACACAAGAGCACTGCCTATGTTAGTATGATCTGACCATGCCTCGCCGCGGACAGACAAGCTATTTAAGGGCTAAGCTCCGCCCCAAGCCATCTCGTCAATCGCATCACCGATGACGTCATCTGTGACCAATCAGGCGGAGCCAGGTCAGAGGATGAGCTGACGTTAACCACCAATCACGGTTTGCCATGTCACGGACATGCTCAGTGCCGGCATTTCTGGACTTAGGCTTTAACAGCCATGTCTCCTTCTGTAACCTATGCTTAAGGCTACTATTAACAAAGATCCTGGAGACAGCCTGCACTCTCTTGTACAGATTAGGCGTTGGGATCAACAGCTAAGCAGCATCTGCCCCGGATGGGAGACCACTGATGCCTCAGATCCTGGTTCAAATCCAGCCAACGCCTAACACAGACCATTCCATCAAATTCTGTATTTCAAAACGTCACTACTTCCCTTCCGAGCCCTGACGTGTGCCCAAACAGTGGTTTCCCCCACATATGGGGTACCTGCGTACTCGGGACAATATGGACAACAACATTTGAGGTCCAATTTCTCCTGCTACCCTTGTGAAAGTAAAAATTTGGGGGTGAAGAATCATTTTTGTGGGAAAAAATGATTTTTTTTATTTTCCCGGCTCTGCATTATAAACTTGTGTGAAGCAGTTGGGGCTTCAAAGTGCTCACCACACATCTAAATAAGTTCCTTAAGGGGTCTAGTTTCCAAAATGTGGTTATGTATGGGGGTTTCCACTGTTTAGGCACATTAGGGGCTCTCCAAGGGCGACATGGCGTCCGATCTCAATTCCAGCCAATTCTGCATTGAAAAAGTCAAACGGCGCTCCTTCTCTTCCCAGCTCTGCCGTGCGCCCAAACAGTGAAACAGTGGTTTACCTCCACATATGGGGTATTGGCATACTCAGGACAAATTGTACAACAACTATGAGAGTCTAATTTCTCCTGTTCCCCTTGTGAACATAAAAAATTTGGGAGCGAAAAGATAATTTTTGTGGAAAAAATATGATTTTTTATTTTCACGGCTCTACGTTATAAACTTCTGTGAAGCACTTGGGGTTTCAAAATGCTCACCACACATAAAGATAAGTTCCTTAAGGGGTCTAGTTTCCAAAATGGTGTCACTTGTGGGGGGTTTTCACTCTTTAGGCACATCAGGGGCTCTCCAAATGTGACAGGGCGTCTGATCTAAATTACAGTCAATTCTGCATTGAAAAAGTCAAACGGTGCTCCTTCCCTTCTGAGCTCTGCCATGCGCCCCAACAGTGGTTTACCCCCACATATGGGGTATCGTCGTACTCAGGACAAATTGCAAAACAACTTTGGGGTCTAATTTCTTCTGTTACTATTGTGAAAATAAAATTTTGGGGGCGAAAATATCATTTTTGTGGAAAAAATATGATTTTTTATTTTCACGGCTCTACGTTATAACTTTCTGTGAAGCACTTGGGGGTTCAAAGTGCTCGCCACCCAACTGGATAAGTTCCTTAAGGGGTGTAGTTTCCAAAATGGTGTCACTTGGGGTCTCCACTGTTTAGGCACATCAGGGGCTCTCCAAACGCGACATGGCGTCTGAGCTCAATTCCAGCCAATTACGCAGTGAGAAAGTCAAACGGCGCTCCTTCCATTCCAAGCTCTGCCATGCGCCCAAACAGTGGTTTATCCCCACATATAGGGTATCGGCGCATTCAGGAGAAATTTCTCAACAAATTTGGAGATTCATTTTCTCTTTTTACACTTGTGAAAATAAAAAAAATGGTTCTGAAGTAAAATGTTTGTAGAAAAAAGTTAATTAAATTTTTCCTTCCACTTTGCTTCAGTTCCTGTGAAGCACGGAAAAGGTTAATAAACTTCTTGAATGTGGTTTTGAGCACCTTGAGGGGGTGCAGTTTTTAGAATTGTGTCACTTTTGGGTATTTCTATCATATAGACCACTCAAAGTGACTCCAAATGTGATGTGATCCTTAAAAAAGGTGTTGTAAAAATGAGAAATCGCTGGTCAACTTTAAACCCTTATAACTTCCTAACAAAAAAAATTTTGGTTCCAGAATTGTGCTGAGGTAAAGTAGACATGTGGGAAATGTTATTTATTAAGTATTTTGTGCCACAATTTTCTCTGATTTAAGGGCATAAAAATGAAAAATTTGAATAATGTAAAATTTAAAAAATGTTCGCCATATTTTTGCTTTTTTCATAAATGCAAGATATCGAAGAAATTGTGCCACTATCATGAAGTACAATATGTCATAAAAAACAGTCTCAGAATCAGTGGGATCCATTAAAGCGTTCCAGATTTATAACCTCATAAATTGAAAGTGGTCAGAATTGTAAAAATTGGTCTGTCATTAAGCTGCAAATTGGCTCCGTCACTAAGGGGAATAAACTAATGGCAAATGTTTTTATCACAAAATTACTTTTTGGGGGAAAATTTGTCAAAGCTGGCGAATTTGACTTTTAAAGATCCATTTATCCCTACTAAGAGAACTTCTATCTTTGAAGCATTCTTACTTTGCAGCATTTTCTCCAAGACTGCATTAAACTTTCTTTCTTTTTGCTCATTTTTATACTTTTGAGTTTTAAAAATTTGATAAGTAAAACTCTTTGAAGGGATTTATTTTGTATAAGCGGCATAAAACTTAAAAGGAAATTTTGGAGAAACTTTACGTTGGATTTACTAATCGTGGTTTGGAATTGCTAAGTTTATATAGTTTTTAGACAGTGATTTAAGCAAGACTTTGCAAAAATTCAACACTTTTTTAAAATACAGTACAGACCTAAAGTTTGGAAACACCTCATTCAAAGATTTTTCTGTATTTTCATGACTATGAAAATTGTACATTCACACTGAAGGCATCAAAACTATGAATTAACACATGTGGAATTATATACTTAACAAAAAAGTGTGAAACAGCTCAAAATATGTCTTATATTCTAGGTTCTTCAAAGTAGCCACCCTTTGCTTTGATGACTGCTTTGCACACTCTTGGCATTCTCTTGATGAGCTTCAAGAGGTAGTCACCGGAAATGGTCTTCCAACAGTCTTAAAGGAGTTCCCAGAGATGCTTAGCAGTTGTTGGCCCTTTTGCCTTCACTCTGCGGTCCAGCTCACCCCAAACCATCTCAATTGGGTTCAGGTCTGGTGACTGTGGAGGCCAGGTCATCTGGTGTAGCACCCCATCACTCTCCTTCTTGGTCAAATAGCCCTTACACAGCTTGGAGGTGTGTTTGGGGTTATTGTCCTATTGAAAAAAAATGATGGTCCAACTAAACGCAAACCGGATGGAATAGCATGCCGCTGCAAGATGCTGTGGTAGCCATGCTGGTTCAGTATGCCTTCAATTTTGAATAAATCCCCAACAGTGTCACCAGCAAAGCACCCCCACACCATCACACCTCCTCCTCCATGCTTCACGGTGGGAACCAGGCATGTAGAGTCCATCCGTTCACCTTTACTGCGTCGCACAAAGACACAGTGGTTGGAACCAAAGATCTCAAATTTGGACTCATCAGACCAAAGCACAGATTTCCAGTGGTCTAATGTCCATTCCTTGTGTTCTTTAGCCCAAACAAGTCTCTTCTGCTTGTTGCCTGTCCTTAGCAATGGCTTTCTAGCAGCTATTTTAACATGAAGGCCTGATGTGTGAATGTACAATTTTCATGCTCATGAAAATACAGAAAAATCTTTAAATGAGAAGGTGTGTCCAAACTTTTGATCTGTATTGTATGTCTCATGTTTCATTTGGTGTATATTTAGGCACGTTCTCTATCTTTCACCAAATATTGTTTAGCCTACTTAATGCAAATAATTTCTATAAAAAATTTTGACTCTGCGCTGGTATATGGTTTCATTTTCGACTGCACCTCCTAATTTTAGCAAACTGCACCATTTTTCTTTTAGGTCACGCCTACTTTCTTAGCAAAGCTGAAGAAAAAAGTGTCTACAGCAACAAATAAATGTGATAAAATATATATACTCTTGTTTTTATTTTACTACAATTTCAAGATAATTCTCACATATTTAGCTCAAACACTTCCATTGTGAAATTATATTATGGAGTATTACCACCTATTTAATTGACCACTTTCAGGATTCTATGAGTGGAATGTACATAATTGCTGATTTATTTTTGCAGGAAGTATGCTGATCAGCTATTGAACATGTTGATCCTTTATTTGGTATTCCTGGACATACTGTATACTTGTCATAATATGAATTACAAACGCAGTGATATATTCATTCTGTCATTAATACTGTAATAGAAATGATAATACACATGTGAGACAATAAAGACAAACAAAAAACCCTATTGTCCTTAATTATGGACATTTTCTGTTAGTAACACAATTCATCCTCCCACAGTTTTCTGTTCTCTAAAGGAATTTTACCAATTCATCCAATGATGATTATTATAAATGTATCTAATAGCATGCATGAGAAAAATGTCAATGGATTGTCATAACACATTAGCTTGATCATTGAGGCTTTTACATCATTTAAAACACTTTTTGGTTTTCTAAAGCAACAGATCTTAACTGAATGAATGCAAATCGATGCAGTGCATTCTAGAAATTAAAGTGATCCATTACATTGTCTCCAACTTCCAGATCTTCTTGAAAAATGCCATAGTTTTTAAATTTACTTTGTGTTAAATTCATCACTACAATGAAGAAGTCTGCTTCCTATTAGATTCATATAACTGATGCAGGACCTGCAATGTAGACTAATATCTTACCTACAATAATACCTTGTAAGAAGCTGATCGGTGGTGGGTGAGCCGGAATAGTTAGATATACAGTAGAGTATAGCCTCTGTGTACAATCAATTAATTTATATTCAACCTAAGTATTTCATAAACATGCATAATGCTAGTTGTGGCCATTCATTTCAAAGACTTTGTATGGTTTGTGATATTTAGAACTTCATTTGTCAGAAAATATAGCGGCAAACTACTATGGCTGACTATTATGGAAAAACAATGAGGAAATCAAATCCCCTCCCCTAAAATGTGTGGGGAAAAAACGACGCTGCTATCAACAGAAGGATAGTAGAAAAATAGATTTTTATCTAATACATGTATAATTTTTTAAAAAGTTTGTAATTGTATTACAATTAATAAAATTTAGAATAATATATCATAAAAGCAATGAGTTTCGGGGATACACAGTCCCCTTTATCAAGTTAGAAGAAATCATCATAGTTGTATGTTTTACTCATTTTAATACAGTTACAAGCTTTTTAAATTTTTTTTACACAATTATTAAATAAAAATCAATTTTCCTACCAGTCTTCCCTGGTCCTCAGTGCCTTTCCCCATATTTAGGGGAGGTTGGAGGCAGGGCCGGCTCCAGGTTTTTATGGGCCCCGGGCGA